>JAULBM010299203.1:0-14972 GCA_032357055.1 Geukensia granosissima | reverse complement strand
TGAATAAATGATTTGGCCGATGAGTAACATGACGGGTTCCACTTCATGTACTAGTGATCAAGAACTGCTCACTCTTTTGATGCAACCTATCTCAACCTCGTTTTTATTAGGTTTGTTTTTCTGAAACTTTAGTTTTCAGTTTAGTGTTTTGTCTGTTTGTCTTTGTTCCATTTTGTTGGCCATTGTCTTCTCTGTCTTTTGGTTTTGCATTTTTCCGTCTGTCTCTTTTGGTATCTTTGAAGATACAGGTCTACTAATGTTCAATAAATACGATAATTTTTCAAATCTTAGAAGTACATTTCAAGAAGATATCATTATCATTAGCATTAGAAGCAAATCAAAGAAAGCCGACATCCAAACGTACTCATATCGAAAAAATGAAATAGGCATCTAAATCCATCAGGAAGGGCATCAACCATTTGCAATACAAGGCATGAAGTCGTCTCCTTTATAAGAGGGATACACAATTAAAATTATTTCTGGGAATTTCTGTAAAATATATTGTAGTAAAAATTTACGACAGACATGTCTCACAACTGGGCTAATGAAAACATGTAAAAAAGAGGTTAAAACGGTAAAAAGTATTTCACATTTGTTCGATACATTTGCGCTGTTGATGTCTAACTTAAGTAAGGTTCTATATAATAATATATTAATTGGGAGGGGTGGCATTTCGGAAACAAACACTGTAAATAACTTACAAAGTGAACTCAAAGAAACAATTCATTTTAACAAAAAAACTGCCTGAGTTACCTCAACAATGTTTCTCAGTGTACTAATATTTCCTTTTTCGTCACCAGAATATCCAAGTTCTTCCATTGCGTCTGTCCATTCATTTTCGTACAATTCAGAGAACTTTTCTCCAAGCTGAGTTGGTCTGTTAGGATCTACCAAGTCCGCAGTTGCTGGATTGTTGTCGGTTAATTTACAACCAGCAACTTGACTAAGTCTAGAGTGTAATAAACATCAACTGTTCTTATTTTTAGAAGAGGACATGTGGTATGAATGTCTATGAGACAGCCATCCAAAACGTGTAAATCTGAGACTTCTACATGTTGACTTAAGGCCTTTTATAATGGTCACAGGTCTACCCCCTACGGCAAGCTGTAAAAGCCCCGAAAAATAAAATGTTATCTTTTTTAATTAAAAAAAAATCTACATGAAACACTGAGCTGCTCAGATATTAGAATATTTTAATTTGCAACATTTTATTATCAATATAATTTTCAAAATGTGTAACCAAATATTTGCCATTATGACTACCTGATGGTGAAGCAAGTGACTGGAGTTGTGAAAACTTGTCAGGATTGTTATCTTCATTAACCAATAGATCCTTTACATAATCAAATGTAGACATTATTACCTGTCGCGAAGACTATTGTTTTCTTCTTCCAATTCTTTCAATCGTTTGTCTGTTGGTTATAGCCGCGTTTTTCTTTCTGACAAAAATAAATTACAATAGATATTACTGAACGTTGCTAAAGACAGAATCGTGCATAAAACTTATCAAATGACAATAATAACGTTATATTAAATCCCCAAATCATTAAACACAAATATAACAGGGTTGATTTAATTTGGAAATTAATATCAAAAAGAAGGTAATTTGAATAATTCGTTGGGTCTTAAATTGGTGTTATTAGCAAAGAAATGACGAACTGTTCTATTTTCGACTTATAAAATATAATATACATATATACAAGATAGACCGCGTGACTTTATGGCTTGCGCCGTCTCCTGGACAAATAGATATTTAAAAGAAAGATTATGGAATATAAACCAGAAAGACATAATCCACATCCTTTTTGTATTGTGCACTGCCTAACTTATCACTAGATTTCCGCCGAGGGACACGATAGTGCCTTGCATTTCTATCTTTTATCAAACAGATTGTCGACAAAATAAAAGGTGACAGCTCAACCCTCCACCTAGCCTGGGACAGTGGTTTGACAAAACGTTATATTCTTGTTGGAATAGTCAAATATACTCAGTCGTTTTATCGAAATGACAAAAAGTTTATACGAATAAGCATTGGACTATTAAAAGACGGTTTTTTAAACAGAATTTTCAAGGCAACTTATTATTGTTTCACAAAATCTAAAATTTGGGCCAAATATGGGCTTAACGTACCTACACCTTTGCCATGCTTACCCCTGACCCCTGTGAATGCAACAGTTACTATGTTAATTGCCTCTTTCGTAGAGGATTAAGATCCAAACTCAACCTCTTTGATAATTATTCATCCGCCACGATATGGCTGAAATATTTCCGCCGTGGCGTTAGAGAGCAATCAATCAATCAATCAATTAATAATTATTAAAAAATCATCAATATCTATTAGATTCTAAACAATCTATGTTTGTCATATGCTTATGTCCTTCTTACAGTTCCTCTCCCTTGAGTTTTAAGTCCTGATGAGATTTTGTTTCGGTGTCTTTCAATCTAAATTAACTCATAATAGTCATGATTAAAACTCTTAACTTTCATAATGTTATGTTCTTGAGATAAACGATTTTCTCTATCACGACCCAAAGATATCTTTAGAGCATTTAAATTTAAATATTTTGTTAAAGGTCTTGCAAATATATTAAGTAAACTTTCAATTTTAGATAAAAATTATATGAAAACTATGAAAACTATAATAAATGTTATACCCAGAGGTGACCAAAGGACCTTCCACAAGTGTCGAATTCTCTTTTTGTGACCGCCTTTAACTCGCCAGGGTTAAGTGCACATATTTTGACAGGCCAGATACTATAATGTTATATAAATATCACGTAAACACATAATTTAAAAACAGTACAAAGAAGACTACCAAACAACTCAACATCCTGACTTGGTACAGAACCTTAGTATGCTTTTTCAGGTGGCACCGTCTTTGGTACGTGATAAAAAAGGGTATTATCTTTATCCATTTCACATTTTAGCTCATTACAACAAAAGTAAGTTAAAATGCAAAAACATTACCGGGTAAAAGTAATAATGTATATGAGAGCAGAAGTCAATTCCGAGAAAGTTTAATTCAATTTTAGGATTTTATTAATAAATAAACTTAACTACAGAGGATAGTAGTGATAAAATTCCTTCCATGACGAAAGAAATTCGTTAAATTGAACACTAAGATACATCGAAGTTTTGTGTTTTTATCGTGCAATTTCATTATTCGTAGAATGAGTTCTTTTTCCAGATTCTCTTCTCTGTCAGTTATTTTTTGCATACAAATTTTTGTATTGACGGCGGTCATGAAAATATACTTGACACGGTAACCTATTATCAACAAGTCTTAGAAGAAGAAAGAAATTTACTATTTTAGCATATTTGTATTTTATATTAAAATGAAACTGAAATGCTCTTGTAAAATTGTTTGACCAAAAAAATGAGAAACTTTAAATTAAATGTGTAAGTTGAGTTGCACATGAAGTATACTCGGTTACATTAACAAAATGCGTGAAATTACTCAACAAATTATCAGTCTTACAGTATATCTGAAGTGTTACTTACACGTCCTTTTGCTTATTTTTTTCTTTTTCCAATCTGAAAACAAACAATATACATGTATTAGGATACATTTAACACTGTGCTGGACAAGTTTAGAAATGCGCAAAGGCAAAAGTTGGCGACTTTTTTTTAATTTATGCACTGAAACTATTATAAAAGCTTGTATACATTAAAATCATTTTCTTTTGTTTATAAGCATTCAATTGATATTTTGATATTTCCCTAGAGGAAATTTTAATTTCCTCAAAGGAAAAGCTTTTTCTTAAAGAAATGATTTTTATTGAAGGACTTCATCTCTTGTTAAAATTCCATTGAGGAAATAGGAATATTGAAATGATTTCCTTTGAGATAATAAGAATTAGAATGTTTCCTTATTAGAATAATTTACTTTGAGGATATAATAATAATATGATTTCCTTTGCGGAAATAATAGTTGTTTGAATGATCCCCTTTGAGGAAATAAGAATAGACTGATTTCCCGTAGGAACTTTGTTCATGTTGTTCTTATAATTTTATCTGAGGAATTCTATACAAAAACAGTTTTAATGTTTTGGTAGGGACTATAAACAATTCTTTTTTAATTTTGTTTATGTATAAACACTTTAATAATAGTTTAAGTGCATAAATCTTTTTAAAAATGTCGCTTTTTGCCATAAGAGTGTTTCTAAACTGGCTGTTGATCTTGGTTATGAATCTATAAGTCTAAAGGATGTCCAAAAATCATAGTTCTGGAAAATTCTGATACAAGTGTAGATCGTAAACATTTGGTTTTTGCGATAAATACAATTATGTAATGTTAGCAATCAATCTACAATTAGATTACAAAACTGATTTTATAAGAATGAAGATGGGTCTTTATTTCTGTTTGACAGCTAAGAAAGAGGAAGGTGGTATTAGATTTCTGTGGTTGTACAACAAAAGCATTTTAGGTTTTGAAGATTTTTTAAAAAGAGGAAACAAAAACCGTACTTATTCCTTAACCATCTTACAAAAAGAGAATGTAACCAAAAATATTCATATGATATTATATTCCGGTACACCTGATCTATCTAAACCTAGACTGGTCCAATAGCAAAACTCAAAACAATCCCACGGCTTAAATCAACCATAATAAAACACTAAGGTAAAATGCAATTCCATCTCATTGCATTTCAGAAGCATAAAAAACAGGTTAGTTTTGTTTATAAATAACCGGAAAGCAAACAAACGATGACATGAAATGATTGGCATTGATTAAAATCTAACTGTTTCAGAAACCTCATTATGACCCACTTTCCCTTTTTTGTAATTATTGCAAAGGCCGATGCCTGGCGCTCAAATTCCTCTCCCCAATCCGTTTTATGTTGTAATAGCAAAGAAAACGCATGAGGTTACATTAATGAAACTACTTTTTTTTGCAGAACATCCCCGCCACCTTTTGTTCAGAAATATTAGATCCACACCTGGTTTCCTAATTTCTATTTGGTAACCTCCATTGAGTTTTAGCTTATTTGCATATCATAGACATACCATGTAGCTCATTACAGCAGGAGTAAGTAAAACTTTACAATTATTTTCGGGTAAACGGGATACTTTCCCTGACAGGAAAATTTATATTTAAAAATAGCAGATGTGGCATGATTCTCCATGAGACAACCACCCAACAACTGACACTAGAATTTAAACTTTTACAGGTTCCATTACGGCCTTCAACAATGAACCAGAGTCCATACCATAACGGAAGATGTAAAAGGCCCAGAAATACAAAATGTGAAAATATACATAAAACACGACATCTACCTAATCTAGTTACATGTATTCTTTTTTTACAATTCCCGACGGCCGATTCTATAATTATATAAAAACTATTTTAAATAAAACACTCTCGCAATTTATTCTCCTGTCGGAGAAATTATCATCTTAACCAGGTAAAACTCTTCAAAGATATGTAAGGCATTTACTCACAAATTAATTGTTATTGATGAAAAATAAAAACATGTCTAACTTATATATCATTTTAGAATAAAAAGCCCAAAATCTTTATTAGGTGTTTCATCCACATTCTCTTTGTATATTTATCAACATTTTCAAAACCAACATTTCTGTACCTCTCTATAGCTGCAGTTTGCTCTTCTATTTTGCTTTGCAGAGAATAACAGCTTTGCTGCATTCCGCCAATTGCTTGTTTTAAATCCAAAATTTCACTCTCTCTTTGTTCTAACTTTTCAGCTATTTTAGCATGATGGTCGCTTTGTTGTCTGATTCTGCAATTATCCAGATATTATACATCAGACATGTCTGCACATACTGTTGTGCAGCTCGTACTTCATAGTTTACAAACGTTTCACATCAAAATATGTTCTCCAAACGAGTTTTGTTTAATCATGAAACTAAATTAAAGCAGACAGAACAAATTGTTACTTTTTAGATGTTTTAGATTTTGAACAAAGTAGTAGATTTATTTTTTTTTATTTAAACCAATTCTTCCAAAATCCCATTTTAAGTTCAACCGAATAGCTCTGAGGAAGTCGAAAAGCAAAAAATAAAAACTTTGCATTTCCTCGATAAATATTTGAATATCATATATGTATTCATAAACAAATGTTTTTCTGTCACTTTAAATCGAACCTTATATTTTAAAATGTGTCTGAGAGCTTAATAAAATAGACATTATGGCTGGTTGTGTCATTACACAGCAATAACCCTTCTCGCATAATCTCAGATGTAACTCAAACAGAATTTTGTATTGAGTTCTGATTTTTAAATTCATAATTTGTTTTCATGTTTAGTTTTGTTTATATATTATATACAAAAAATTTTTACCTGTTTAAGTTCGTTGTTTGATAAGTTGCTTAACGTTCAGCGGTAAATATTACAAGCATATTTAGGACGAGAACAAGTTCAACAATTACCAAAATTACCGAAGTTGGGTTGGAGTGGGTCAAAACAGACATAGTCTTTTTATTGATTGATTGATTTTTGGTTTCATAACGTCCAGTGCCAAATATTTAATTCATATTCAAGGGTAGAACAAGTTCAACAATTACAAAAATTACCGAAGGTGGGGTTAGAAGGTTAAAACATGCACCATCTTTAATTGATTGATTGTTGGTTTTAAAACCTCCAGTGCGAAATGTTTCATGCATATTCAGGACGTTAACAATTTCAACAATATCAAATGGGTTTCAGTCTGTTGTCTTATAATAAAATTTGTTTCATTTATTCAAAAATAATCAATATTGTTTATTTGCTTACACAATCGTCAGAATTTCAACGATCTATGTTGTTTATGTCCTATTTACGTGGAAAAATCAAACAAAAATACAACTATGAATAATGCGGACCTTACCGAAAAACCGGGGTGAACTCATGTGGGACGGAAGGGTAAGCAGTTTTTCGCTTTAATTACCACTCCCGCATTGTCTAATTTTAATCCGTTATTAGTCATTAGTCATGTCAGAGTAAAGGTGAAGGTTTCATGGGATCACAACTCTCAGGCGGTGAAAGCGAACGGCCTGTTTTATCTAAATCCGCCACTTTACAGGAAAGGTTAGTCCTCATCTGTTAAATAGTTATTCTAATACCGGCCGACAAGATTGTGTTGTCGACCTCAACATTTCTTGAGTGATGACTTAAACCGAGGAGCAACATGCACTTGAAAAAAATTTGAGCTGGAAGAAGTCATACGTCGGGGAAACTGAAATGTTATTGTCAATGGACGGAAAGTTGACTATTGGAAAGTGAAAGTCATCACGTTTGTCATATAGTGTTTATGAGAAGCCTCGAGATAAAGATAATGGTTTGAAGCAGACTTTGTAGTGTCTGCTGTGTCTTTAATTCCAAGACCATTTGGGTAGATAGGGTGAAGATAATCACCGATTTGTGCATGGTTCAGTAAGAGATGGTCATCTATATAACGGGAGATGAAATTAAATGTTTGGACTAACTTTTTTTCTGTGATATAGTTCTTGAAGAAAAAATACGTACTGGTGTTGCATTTCGCCTAATAATTGCTCCATTGAGTCTTTTTTTGCAATCGTGCTAATGTTCTTTTCCCGTGCCTTCTCTAGTTCATCTTCTTTTAATTTTAAGGCCTGGTGTAGCTCTTTCTCGGTGTTTTTTAATCTACATTTAGCATTACACTAATGTTTTACTAAATTTCTAACATACACATGAATGTTCTTTTATTTTACTGACTTGAACTACTTAAACAAATGCACTACAAATACTAAATCAATGATAACAATATGGATTTGAGGTTGTTCCTTGTTCAACATGTGAAATAAAATTAAACGTCGCCACATCATTAAAACCCCTGATAAAAACTTTTTTACATAACTTAATTTATATTCTGATACGATTTTCTGTATTATGGGAAAAACAATTAAACGATATGTAAATGTTGACATGTGTAAAAATACATTCGAAAATACCATATTACACTACAAAATATAACAACATTTCAAAGAGTTTGGATGGGTAGTCTTGTTTATTGTTTGGATAAAATTTCGAATCTTTACTCGTGAAGTAATGCAGAAGGTTTTATTCGTTGTATTGTACATGACAGAAGTCCTCCCCGCTAGATTTGGCTGCCTTATTTGATTTGTTATGATATGAGTACATCATTTAACAATGTTTGGATCTCTGCTTTAATATGTTGTGGTTTTCAGTCATACCTAGGAGAGGTTACTCCTTGAACTGGACATGTATCATATAGAAATTCACTATATTTATGTTTTATTGGTAAACTTGTATCTTATGGAAAAACGGAGGTGCTTCGCCAGCGCAGCATTCTCCGACCGCAGACTGTTGACATGGAAAAGTTGTACAAATGTATAATATGGTAAGTGTAAACACAGTATTATAATTGAACAAAAAGACGATACTTTGACACCTCCATTTTAAACAACGATAAGAGATAGAGAAAATTTAGTAACACAGTACTGTTGACTACCAGTAAGACGTATAAACAAAATAAAAACCTGTCAAAATCGGAGATGAATAAAACAATAGTAAACCTTTTTAAAAATGCTGGGAAAAATATTGTTTCACTTCAAGCAATAAATTATGTTTTTTAAACCCAACCAAAACCGGATAAACTTTTTTTTAAATTTGCTATCATTTGAAATTTCATTTCGGCCTGTTTGACCCCTTATATCTCAAAAATGGTAAGAAAAAGAGAAAAAATAAAACTCGTTGACATTTTTCTGAAAGATGAAGCAAAAGAAAACCGAAGGGCCAGACAATGCTCTCAATATTATAAATGAATAAAAAACCAAACAAACAAATAAAGAATTAACATTTAAATTTCCCTAAAAATCGAATTTTTGTTCTTTTTGTTTCCTTCAACTCCTTTATACTTAAAATGGTAAATACTATCAAACAAGCTTGAACTAATTTTTGACTTTTGAATTTTATCTTTCACAGAATGAATCATTTGTAAAAATCCGATGATTTTTTTTAAATGCTGAATGGCAATTTATTCACCACCCATAACTCAAAAACTTAAGAGATATGTCATGATGAATTTGAAATCTCAAATTTTGGATAATATAAAGGAAAAAAAATCTATATAATTCGATAAGAAAGACAATTTACATTTGATACAAGAAAAACCCCTTTTATTTCACCAAAAAAACGTGTATCGCTAGATATTTCAAAATCACTACCAGAAACTATTCGGTTTAACAGAACAACGTACTCGGGCAGAAATCAACATAATACATAATAAAAAAATGTATCACATGTTATATAACTAATTTTCGGCAAAATGATGTTTCATATTTTTAAGAATTTTTGCAGTTCTCTTTCTTTAAGCTTCAATCTTTAGAGTATAACTATTAAAATATGGAACAAATATTATCAGTGTAACTTTAACAATGTTTTATCATTATTGTATGCAAAACGTTACGCATCCATTTCAATTTTTTCATTGATATATATTTTAATATTTTACAGTTTATTCCCATCTCCCCGTTTAAGTTCCATTCCTGATAGAGTAGTTATAACTTTCTTTGATTAAGTTTTTATCATCTTTTTTCAACGATTTGATTCAAACATTTAGAACTCGGTACAAATTAAATCGAAACTGTTTGGCTTGGTTTTTTTCTGTATATGTATCAATCTCTAACATGTACTTTAAATAAACACACATTATTTGGTAAAACCAAAAGAAAAAAATAAATTTTTCACAACAAACTGGAAGATTTTATCTATAAATATAGTCAAACTAGTACCGCTTTATACAAAAGGGAAAAGACGAGTTAAGGGAAAAATGTCATATTCACTAAGAAACACAGGAAATTTTTGAATCAATAGGTCGTCACAAGGACTACTTAATTATTATTAGCAAATAATAGCCCTCGATTTTTTTAACCATACATTTATGTTGTTTGAGAAGATTTAAGGAATTGACCCACAATGAAACCAACGGGCACCCTTCCAGCTATATCACATTTTTTTAATTAACCATGAATAAGAAACTAAAACATTGCTGTCATTTGAAATCCCTGTTTTTGATTGGCGACTTAAGAGAGAAAAATATTACTTTAAACTTATTATTAGAGCCAAATATTATCAACTTAACCAGGTTATGCATAAAGATTTTTTTCTTATCAGAAATGGGGTATAGCCTCCAGAGACTAATCTTATATCTGATATGCCGATTTAAGAAATATTTTCCTTCTCCTTGGACATCATTTGTGCGATGAGTTATACGACACATCTCTAGGATGAGCTAACTTAGATGGTGATATTTTTTTTCAAACAGACATAGCTGGCATTGGAAAAACTTGGTTCTACCTTGCTGAGTTTCAAAAGACAACTCACCTGAAACCAAGAATAGATCCAAAAAAACAAAAGTTCATTATACAGCGTCAGAGGAATGTCCTTTGCAAAATGTCATACTTTCGTCCCAAAAGGAAAACAAACATGATATTCAAGGTCCCTTTGAAAATTTTCTTGTGCCTGTCAATATAGCTTCGTGACCAGATGACAGAAGAACTAAACAAACGCAGCTTTAAGAGCTTCTAGATATTTTAAGAGACTTTGTTCCGTCTTCACTGTACTTATACTTATCGTTCATTTTCTTCTGTCAACTTCATTATTTGTTCTTTGTGTTTTTCTTCAATTTTGACTTTCGTTACGTTACGAAAATAATTGAGGTTTAACATGTTTAAGTAAGTCCAGTGTAGAATACCCATGTGAAAGGTCAAAAGTACATATTCCACAGACACAAGACAAATATGAAACAAACTAAAACATGAAACGTAAACAAAAGGCACAAAGGCTTGGAATCCAAGAACCCCTTTACAAAAAAGGATCAGGTGCTCATAAGGGGTAAGCATCCTCTGTCTTGCACGCAACAACTTTCGGGGAATCCTTTAATTCTAATCCGGGTTAACGTCAATCCTAGAACAGAACTTATTTTTGTATAACCGGTAACAGGTCCATAACTAGTTGAGATACATGATGGACTGAAAATGTAAGTGTTATTGTTTTCAACAGACATTTCTCAGGAAAACATTTTAACGTCGTAACAATCAAATGGAGATGTGTATAATAATGTTACTTTTCATGTTTTGTAATTAATTGGCAATATTATTTTTTTTTTAAATATCTTGACAAAAAGAAATTTGCAAAATTCATTAAATTAGAAAACCAACACCTGATCCATTGTTTTAATGTTCTATAAAAAAGACAGATATGCGTTGAATATCAAGGAAAACATCTCCGTAAGGTTGAATCAAGAGGTCTCCACAACCCTTCAACAACTTAAAATATCACTTCTTGTATTGGTATTGAGCTATATATCACCCCATACAAATAAAACCAATGAACAATTCAAATATGCCGACGTTGTTACTAATTTACAACAATTAATTTTTGTTTATCTAACTATTGATAGCAATATCCGTCATGTTTACAATGCAATTTGTTTCCTATGTATAATTTATTTTTCTCACTTTCTTTACGTGTTTATCTGCTTTATTTATCACAAAAGCTTACCTTAGTGGTGGCACATCAGTCTGAATTTCCGATACCGAATCGTTACCATAAGAAGATTGAAAAATTGGGCAAAAAGATTCTCTAAAATTGTAAATTTAAAACTTTAAATCCAAATATCAATCAGCAGGATATAACGAACGCTGTTAAATGATAAAACAGACAATGCGGAGGTGTCTTAAAAGATGCAGGAACTGCTTACCATTTGGACTACCTGAGTTCACCCCCGTTTTTGGTGGGGTTACACATTGTTATAGTTGTATGATTCTTTTGCTTCCTATTTTCAAGAATTCTTGGCGGTCAATCAAGTCATGATGTCGATTGAAAATTTGAAATCTTTATACGTGAAATTTTTGGCTTAGTAGCTATCTTCTCAGTAGCAACCTCCCATCAATACAATGCTGGTAGGGAGCACATACAGGTACCTGGATTAATGTATCAAGTTTTACTTATCTTTCCATTTTTGACCCTAAGTTTGTCGGAAGAAGGTAAATGCAGACAAACTCTTTGGGTGCAGTAATTTGTCTTTTGAATCTTTGTTTTTAACGTATGTAAGATGTGGACAGTGTCTTTCTGACATATATTCAATAGTATTTTTTTTAAATGTAATTATGAAGTTGTTCTCTTTTGCTCTATGGAGGTCGTAAAAAGCTTGCCAGTGCTTCAGCTTTATGTTCTTATTCATTTTAGTGTAATGGAATGTGTGTTTGAAAGATCTGGTTTTCATCTTTCCAACATTGTAATTTGTTAATTTCTATGATATTTTTCTTCATAAATGGCTTAATATCATGAACTGAAATCTCACTCAGCCCACAAATGAAACTACAAATTAATAAAGTTTTTTCTAATCTCCCAATTTTAGGCCCCTAGCGTGTCGGATGAAGTTCAATCCAGAAAAACTTTTACAGACAGTTATATTTGGCTTTTGAATAATTGTTTTAACGTATCATTGATGTGGATCATGTCTTTCTGTCGAATATTTCATATTCTTTCTTTTAAAAAATACGATACAAAACAGAACTGTTAGTATAATTGTATCCATACTATTAAAGTTCCTCTATTGCACAGAATGCAAATATGATTAGAAGATACCAAAAGGGCAAATGTAAAGCATTCAGTCATAAGACAAGCCCGTGGCCAACAATCCGAAACGAAATACAAAAATAGTACATTAAACAATATATTGCAAAATAAAACTGGAGTAACACGAACCCTTAACAAACATGGGTGATTTCAGCTGCTCCGGAAGGGTAAGCAATTCCTGCTCCTCTACTGTCACCCGTAGCATCATTAGGTAGGCAAAGTCGGTTTGTAAAATCGATTTTAGTCACAACAGGTATAGAAATGGATTTGTTGTCAGGACAGTAGGATGATATCTTTGTCATTTGGAGAACATATATTTTGTACCGATCAATCAAGTCATGATGTCGATTGAAAAATTAACGAAGTGATGACTTAAATCTTTCCACAGAAAATATTTGGCTTAGTCGTAAACGTTTGTTCTTAACCTCTGAACTGTCTTAAAAACCGCTCAACTGAAAAGATCAGTGAGTTGACTGTCCTAACACATCGTATTTTGGACTCTAGAACAACATGCCAAGATTTTTGTCTTCGAAATAGAAAATACAGCTTGGTCTTAGAGCCAACATAGACATCATTTGGTAGGTCATAGACTTACCCACAACAATTTGCTAGTTCTTTCAGTATTGCATCGTATAAATCTTTCAAATGCCTAAAACAAGAAGCCATTAACAGATATCATTACAATTAACTTTTAAAACATTTTTACACATGAGAATTATATTTTCATATAGGTTGGTTACTGTAGATGTAGACATTTTTGCGGGGTGTAATTTTTGCGACATGTGAATTGAAACATTTTGCATGGGTATAAATTTCGCGTTATTTGACATTTCTTTAGTAATAATTAAACAACATATATATTTGCGTGGGGGTTACTTTCGTGTAAAAGTTCAAAACCCGGAATAAGCGAAAATATTTCCCACGGGAAATACGCTAGAAAGGTATTCAAAGATATACAAAGATTGCTTGACATTATTTTTTGTGTGTTTGAAAGGTGAAAGGCAATGGGATCAAACATTGGCAAAAATTAAGTGATCTTAATGCGTTTGCAGGAAAGTACAAGCAATCTCTCCATACTTATAGCTTTATATTGATTTTATCTTGAAGAATGAAAGTCACTGTGATATACATATATGAACTTAAAAATATTATGTCTCTCCGTCATAAAAGACAGACAAAGTGTTTTAGCTGAATTGGTATTCTTCTTTTAATACAGTTGTCTTCTGAAAAAGGTTTATCAATGTTGACGAAACATAAAACAGGAGTAACACAAACCCACGAAATTATGGCTGAGTTCAGCTGCTACGGAAGTGTAGGCTGATTCTGCCCCACTAGTGTAACCCGTCGTATTTCTAGGTAGGAAAATTTGTTTTAGTCACAACCGATGTTAATCACAACTGGTATAGTAATGGATACCTATTATTATTTTGAGGCTCAAATATTTCGTACCGGTGAATCAGGTCATGATGGCGATTGAAACATTTCCGAAGTGATGACTTTGAAGTTGAAATCTTTAATCAAAATAATGCTGCTAGGAAGGAAATGTCTGGAACAACGTATCAACTGAGGAATATTCACACCGTGTGCAGGTGCGGTTGTGATTTTGCTACATATAGAAGGAAAGTTTGCAATCGGAAGAATCAAATTCATCTTTCTTGTCGTTAATATTTGTTCTAAATCCTCCCTCACTTTCAATTTCCACGCGATAATGTGAAGTGTAGAGTGATAATATGCATATATGACCTTTCACTTCAATGTTAAATTTTATGGCATGCTATTGCGTCTACACCAGCACATTTTTGTCTTTTTGGCCTAAATTGTTTTTAAGACCATGGGAGTTTCATCACTGAATATCATTTGACATTAAACTGCACGAACTTTAGCAGAATTTTGGTCAAAATCCATGTTTATATCAACTTTTGGAGTAAAGCTTTGAACACAATTTATTAAAACATTTTAAACGTAAATGAAATATTGAGATGTTCAAATTCTTAATAGGCTGCAACGGTTTGAATGTGAAAGATCATGCTGTTTTGCAGAAATATGGTTTCTACTGATTGGAAAATATAAAATATTAACCCATGTTATGAACTTTAACACACAATTAACGTAATTTTATTCGTGCTAGGCATGGAAATATTCATCGTCGTATTTGTGATAAATCAAATTGCGTCAAGTTTTGATTGATTGATCGATTGAATGGTGCTTAACGTCCAGTGGCAAATATTTCATGCATATTCAGGACGAGAGCATATTTAAATGAATGATGATGATGAATGAACCCTGCTTTGTACTAGACCGACACGCTGAGCCGGATTTTTAACGTGCTATCTCACGAAAGCAACAGTCCGCAGGAAGACGTGCCACTTTACCCAGACACATTATTCTGACTCTGGGCCGACCAGTCT
>JAULBM010299192.1:0-14972 GCA_032357055.1 Geukensia granosissima | reverse complement strand
TACATTTCAAGGAGTAACCTCTCATCAGTAGCATTAGAACCGAAACATAGGAAGTCAAAGATTCAAATATAGCAAAGGAAGCACTCAAATCCAAACAAATCTAAAGGGGAAGCCAAATCTAACGGCAGGCACAACTACTAAGTGCTTTACTTTTCAAGGCCTTTCCGTATTTTCAATATTTTACAATTTTAGCAAATGCAGCAAATTTCTGTAAAACATTGTTTAATGAATTTCATGTCAGACAAGTGTGACAACTGGGCTGGTGAATACCCTCGGGGACCAATGTTCCACCAACAAAGTTATCGACCCCGTTGTTTTCAAAATACAAAACGTCCAATGTTAAAAAAATATGGAAAATTTAGGTATATTTATGTATTTTACATTTAACGGAGCGCATTTTTGATTTGAGAAACTGCATTTTGTCTCAAAAGTTGATTTTCGTGAATTTTCTCCAAATGCTATTATTTTAACCGTTATTTTAAGCGATCAATAGTTTACTCAAATCTCTAAGAAAAAGCTTTTAAGCCTGAACGCACTTTCTCAAACCACCATGCACTCCGTGTTTTTTTGTTTGGCAGAAATATTCATTAAGAGAGTATCAAAAGTAGCCAGTTATTCGATTCCTCTGTTAAGCGGTAGAAATCTTTTTTTATATTTTAGAGGTAAGGGAACTGTGGTTGTTGGATATAACAATGTTATGAAATATTAATTACAACCCCATTTACTTCAGCATGCACGAGTTTTAAAACTAAAACAAAATGCATAGAATTAACTAGTTCGACCAACTGTCTTCATGATACAGTTAAACATTTAATACTTAAGAAACATATACTATTTAATTACCATTAACCATTTCAAAATAAATGTTTTATATTTCATACAATGGTTGTTTTTGTATTCCTTATGGTCCTGGAAAAATCATTAGCTTTTGAAATGTATTTTTCAGACTTTCTGATTAGATCAAAATGGAAATGGATCTCCTCTCCAAAAACCGAGGTGCACTTGTACGTACACTTTTTGCTTACAACAGAAGAACCTTTGCTGTTATTTATGCACGACTGAAAGGTGATCAGAAATTCCTACAATTAGAAAGCAGTGTGGTTGATGAGAAACAAAGGTTGGTGAAACTGTTTGAAGAATGTGAGCGTCGATACAAAGAAACATTTGAAAGTCAGGAGACGTTGACCTCAGAAGAGAACTACAAGGAAGTCCACCAGAAGCTTTCTGTAATTAAGGACAGGTAATATTTTTATTATTCAGACATTTATCTTATTCACCGAACGTTTTAACCTATTAGAGAAGTGACGGGAGTACTATAATTAAAAGTAAAAAAAAAATCAGTGTCTTTGTACATAAATGGTTCTTTCAAATAAAGCATGGATGGGTGAGAATATACTGAAAATCAGCAGTAGGCTAAAAAAAATCAGAATGAAAAAATCCTGTATTTTATATTTCAAGCAAGTATATATATTGGACGCAAACTCGTCAAGGAAGGGACAATGTCAAAGAACAAATGGAAAATCAGCTTTGAATTTGCTATGATACTGATAACAAGTCATAATATGTCATTAAAATTTGGTAAATTATTTTTCGTCTCCTTCAAATGTTTGGATTCTATTAATTGTTGCAAAATACAAATTTTTAATTAAAAATATACATGATATACAAAGATTAGATATGTTAAAAATATTGAATATAAATATTGTGAATTTTGAAATTCTATACACAACTTATTAAAAAAAGAAATTTATGTTTACAAAAGCAACCTGACTTCTCATCCATTACGATAAATTTCTATAAACCGAATAAAAAATTCATCATAAAAAAAATAAATAAATAAAAAATCAAAAAAACGAAATGCCATATTTTTTTCTGTGAAAGCATTGAATGCCTAACAACATTGTACCCCTAATTAATATTTAGACGTATAAAGCACATATGTAATCATAAAAAATTTTAAAAAATACAAAAAAAGGAAACCATTGGTACTAATCGATCCGTTATGTCATTGACTTTGCATCAGTACTGATTTTGATCTTTTACATTTAACTAAATAAAAAATTTACACGGGATCTGCACTGGCAGCGTATCATCGTGGAATATTCAAGCTTTAAAAGTTTTCACAGACCACTTTTCTTCCCGGATTTTCCTAACTCGCTAATCAGGCTTATCCTAACTCCATTTTAAGCAAAAGTATAACAAACACAAATTAGATATTATGTGAAAATAATCTTTCTTTATAACAAATTCTGACACCACCTCATCAATTAGCCAAGAAATGCATAAACCCCCTTCAAGTACTGCTATTTTTTCTTTGACCTTTTTTGCTGGCCCAACCTTGGAGATATCAAGACAAATTGAAGGTAACGAATTCTTAAAAACACAAGTTTAAAGAAAACAATATAAACACTTTAATGCTCTTCTTTTTTTTTGTTTTTTGTATTCATTTATAACGCGGGCTTACCTCGAGTGCAGAATGTCGTTGGTTCTATCCCTGGTCGGTCAAACAAAAAAAAAAAAAATTGGTATGTTGTTTCTCTGCTAAGAACGCAGCATTTAGCAGTAAGAGCAATGATTGGTCGACCAAGCGTCAGAAAAATTTCTCTAGATTAGGTGGCATGTCTTTCTGTAGATTGTTGTTTTCTTGAGCTGGCACGTTAAAAATTCAGCTCAAGATGTCATTCAGGTACAAAACAGGATGCTTGAAACATTTATCATTTATATGCTTTTGTCCAGAATAGGCATGACATATTTGCCGCTGGACGTTAAGCAGCATTCAACAAAACAAATTCCATTAATAGCTTTTAATAATAATTTTTGTTAGATATGAAACACAGGAGGTACAATACAAAAAACTTTACGAGGAAATGTCGCATGTCCATAGGGAGAAGGCCAAACTTGAAGTAGAGTTACAAACTCTAAAACAGGAAAGGACTTTTGAAAGGAGCAGATATGAAGAACTAGAAAAACAGTACCAATGCAAGATTTCAGTAAGCATGCGTTCAATCTACTTTCGTTAAACATTTTAATAGATTTTTAATATCCTCTCTTAAAGCAGATGTGAACATATAAATGATACGTTGCCTTCATCATTAAAGCTTATGGCAATGTGTTCGCGGGATAAACTTATTTCTCAATTACAACGATTACCCTATATTTTTACACATGAAATGAAGCCTACAAACGAAAAAGTTTATTTTTAACAGTAGGTCAGTAATTTTGTAGTGATTATATCTATACAGATCCCTAATTTGTTATTTTAGATTGCATATTATCTCTACAATTATAAATATTTTAGGAGTACCATGCAATGGTTGATGACTACAGTAAATTAAAGCTAAGGACTGAGTATGTTGAAGAACAGTTCCAGGTTTGTTATTTTTCTCATTTTTCTCTTATTTCTTTTTTTTTATTTCGTTTTTATCTGAATACTTCTTCTATGATGTTTAGATCTCAGATCTTTCTTTTTTGGTTCAAACTGCTGTTAAGAGGTTACCTCTTGAAATTAGCATACAGCATAAAAATTACAGTTTTGACGTACGTTGATTAATTTCAGATTATCCTTAAATATTATTGCATGCTTTCAAATAAATTGGTTATCTTTTTTTAAAATATGGAGCCATTCACATGATATATGTATAGTTTATAAAAAGCCACTAACCAGTTAACTTGTTATATATAAGTCTATAAGAACCACCAATCAGTAATCTTATTAGTATCGGATCTTCATAAATGACAATGCTACACAAACCTGGAAAATTATCGACGTCTAACAGATTATGTAACGATACCCTTAAAAGATGGAAAATTTTTTTTTATTATATACTTTATTTATTAATAAGGTACAAAAGGTAACAGAGCACTACATGTAAAATGTATCAAGAAATACCAAGGGGATATTCCAGGAAAAGGGAAAATGTAAAAGTACTGACAAACTCCGGAGAACAACGAGGACAAGACCAAAACGACAAAAACACAACACTAAAAACTAAAAAACAAATGAACGACATGGACCCCACCAATGCAAATATGAGATTTTAATTATATACCACAACAAGGAAAGTAGTTTATAACTAAAAAATTCAAAACAAATTAAATGGTTCATATGTTTTCATTTTTAGATTAGAGATTTGTATAAAAATAAGGGCATGTTTGTACAAAGGTGGTCGTTGCATCAGATATAATTTCATTTGTCTGATCTAAAAATATTTTATATTCTGATTTTCTGAATGAAAAAATAACATATTTCAGGTAATCAAAGAAGCTGTCACTACAAATGGTACACATGATCAAATGTTCGCAATGGACGATTTGATAAGAGTAATTGAAAAACTAGAATCGTCATTCTGGGAGAAAGTCTGTAGGTTTTTTGGAAACCTTTATAAGAAAGTTCAGGAACAGGTATGTTAACCAAGAAATAATACCAGTTGTAACAAAATTAATAAAGGCAGGCAGAAATCGACCACTACAGCTGATTGAATATGATGATCAGTATCATCGTAAACAGAGACTATAAATAAAAGAACATACGATATATTTGAACATTTTAAAACACAAACTCCTGATAAAACCACGGTTTAATCCTATAAATTCGTAAATTTTCGATGTTCTGCCTAATAAATAGACACTATTATGTATTTATTATATACTTACATTAAATTAAGGAAAAATCATACCTCACGATATAGGTATAAATTATTAAGCTAATATTTTGTCAATACAGGCGTATAACCAATCGGCCGACAAAAGCTATTTTCGGAATTTGGATGATTCTTTGTTATTGTTCGGAGCCTTTTTCACACCCATATTCGACAATTTCCGGAATTAAGGTACTTTTGAAAAAAAGTTTGAAGGGTGTTTCAATATAACGAAGTCGGCTGATAAATGTACTTCCGAATTTATCATTAGATTTTCCGTTTCTGTTCGGAGCATTTGTCACAGCCATCAGATATTTCCGGAAATGAGTGGAATATTTTTACTTCATTCGTTATGTAAGCTATAAAACATTGAATGTAAATGTGTAGAAGGAATTTCAAGATACTAAAGGGGCAGACAGAAATCGTTCAGTCGAAAGACAGACAAGACCATGGCCAACAATATGAAACGAAAGACAAAAAAAAACGCACAACACTACACTGAAAACTAAAGCTGGAGTAACACAAACGCTGGAGAAATAGAAGAAAGAGCTGTGTTATATTAATGAATATATATATATATATCCGCTGCAAACTAATATTGTTAAACAGTTTGTAGTACATGAAAAAGAAATCATTACATTTCACTTTTAATATCACATGCTATATCAACTCCGATAATTTTGTCATCCTTCCAGACTAGCAATACTTATATTGATAAATACGACTGGTGGATTATAAGCAAAAGATATATCAAACCACTGCAATGACCTTTAGAATGTAACGAGGAAGAAAACGAAAACCAAATACCTACATTAGAAATCTGAATCAATGTATCACAAAATAACAATTAGAATTTTATGTACTTTATTGCCATTTCATTGATTGACAGCTCGTCAGCAGTGCTCGAAATCTTAATGGGATAAATCCGATGCAAATACAAAGATAATTAATAGGCACACACTCCAGATCGTATATAGTGGAGTTAGAAACCTAAGCTAAAGGTTTCTTCTGCATCAGAAGTATGAGCTTTAGAAATTTCTGATCATTTTTTAATGATTTTGAACGGAATATTTAAAGGCATTAATGTTATTAATTAAACAAAAGATAAAACAAAATCAACCTAAAAATGTACTCGCAGTTGCTGTCTTCAAGTTTAAATCCCAAAATTTTTCCTCACAACAGTGTCAATTTAAACACGTTAAATTGGATTTAGTGTTTAAATATTATTAGAAAACATGAGTTTTACAATGCCAATATGAAATAAATATAGACTGGAAGTAGATAATGCTATAACAAGTATATTTGATTTCTTTCAACATCAGGCTTATCAGAATGCATCTTTGATTGTTAAAAAATGAAATATTTAACCCGCATATCAATAGTTTACAATAGTCTATATTACAAGGGCCAAAACAACGAGAAATATCAAGCGCAGTTTGCGCTGGCGTGGATATTCTGAATGGTTGCATCAGTGAACTGAATATATTTTAGTTTTTTTTTTAAATAAGTTTACAAATACCAAACAGAATTATATTTTTGAAATCTTTACGTCATCTATATTTTTGTCTCTAGAGAACCCAGTATGAGAAACGAACAACGCAAAAGTATGAAGAATTTATACAAGAAAGGAAAGAAGAATTAACGAAAGAGGTATATTTCCCGAGTTGTAAGCCGTTCTTGTGGTGGTATCATTTGTGCTCACTTTGAGCTAACACTAACCTGAAATTATGCTTTACCTGATTATAAAAATACAGAGTTATGCAAACTATACTGACTTTAGTTTTAACATTAGAAATCGTTATACTCTTAAACATTTGCCCAAAGCAGAAGCGATACCTTGAATTTAAATGAACATAATATTAATATAATATAATATGAACATTGTTTGTGTTCCCGAGATTGCCGTGTCTGTCGACTTTCTCCTTTTGCTTGGCCCTCCGGTTTTCTTTAGCTTTCTCTTACCAATGTTGAACACCATGGTGAATATGAATATGCTATATGTTCATTTCAAAGAGAAAATTCATCAGTAGCATAAAACCAAAACATATGAATAATCATATTATATGTTTAAGACTTAACTTGACTTTCAGAATCTCAGATTTACTGATGTTAACAGTTGAAACTTCGTGTAAAATAGAAAATTCTGACACTTCACCAAAAAACGTCTAATTTTATACTCGTTTTATGCCATTTGAGTATTGGCCGCATCCGTGTTACACCTCAATTCTTACATATAGTATTAAGTTAAATGATTTACATCATGTGTGAAAATATTTTGGCGTTACACGCATGTGGCCAAACGGATTTGAGTCGAAAACCCTGAAATCAACAAAAATATTAACATTCTCAATAATCCGGAAAATCTATGTATTTAATGAGGTCAGTAAGTTCGCACGTGCACTTTTACCTCCAAAATAAAGCTGGTTATATTGAGAGCATTTATTGTTCTATTCAACAAACATTTCTATTGTGGTAAGGTTTTCATAATATGCAAATATCTGGGCCGAAAACGAACATTACTTCTTCTTTCATGTAAGAGAAGTCTGGGTTGGTGAATACCCTCGGGATCCTCAGGTCCACCAGCAGAGGCATCCCAATAGTTGTTTCAAATTACAAGTTTACAAATCTGTATTACAAACACAGGCAAATTTATCACATTCTTTTGTGTTTCACGTGTTTTGATGCTAAAAGTAATTCCGTTAAATTATATCTTTAACATCAGGCATTGACTACTTATATTACTGAGTATTTTAACATGGCACAGACAGGATAACAACACGAAAATTGATAGCCATATTGAGAATCAAGTACAAATTTTCGAAAACTCGCATTATTTAGCTAACTTTTTAATACCTTTTTCAGTTATCCTTTACATTGTTACAAATGATCCTGAACAATAAAATAAACATGAAACATTAGTTCACTTAAAGTATACTTTTTGATAACCTCTGCTAGACAGGAATTATAGAGTATGATTTTTCTGCAAACATTTAATAGCACATGACCCATATAATGCCAATAATTACGTTAATATTAAATAAGTCAAGTATACTGCAAAGGACGAGGGTCGTTAAGGCCCAATATTGGCCCAAGAATTTGGATAAACAGAATTTTTAGTTTAAATACTAAAAGAACACAGAAAATGATTTAAATGTGAAAATACTAAGAAATTAACTAATATGATACAATATTTGATACTACTTTGTCGATTTTAATATAGATCGCACAAAAACATCACAACAAAACTTAGCACAATTAAAGATCTATCAAGTACAAATATTTGGTGAAAATATCTTCGTGATGTTTTTGTGCGGTCATATCTATTTTGGACAAAACATCTCCAAAAATTGAGTATTTTTACCGAAAATGTTAAAGTCTTGTCAAAATAGTGAAATTTACCCTTTTATTTTGTCTAAATGAGAAAAAGTATACAAGAAAAGGTAATGAATTATTAAAAGATGATCATTAAATAGCATTTTCACAACGGCTTATCATTGTGTCATAAAATCTAAAATTTTGGCAAAATATGGTGCTCAACGTATCTTCTCCTTTACCAAACTATTTGAATTGTCAAAGATCTTAACATTATTTTTGTTCTTATCAATATGTAGAAAGATAGGATAATAAAGGAAAATATAGAGATGGTAGGCACACTAAGAGAAGAGTTCAGTACAACACTTAAGGATTTAGAGGAGAAGCATGAGTTAGAAATCAATCAATTGAAACGGGAAAATCAGGCGCAACGAGAAAAGTACGAGAAGGAGATGCAGACAATGCGACAGAAAAGAACGGAAGATCATCAAGAATTTAGCAGAAGACTTGCAACAAGAGCAGAAAATGACATGAAGCTGAAAAATGACACTGACGAACTGAGAGAAAATGTAAGTTTATCCTAAAAGCTAGCTATTTCAAGGAAGAGTTTTCATGTAATGTATAACGCAATTCCATATTTGTTACCTTAAGATATTTCAATATTTACGTTTTCATGTAATGTATAACGCAATTCCATATTTGTTACCTTAAGATATTTCAATATTTACAATTTTTTGATTAAAAAAGTCTCAAATGTAATTCTCAAAGGTGTTTAAATGTGAATTATTCTTTGTTGTGTCAATCACATCTTAATCGGTTGTAATTGATTATCGCAGAAGAACTCAAATAGCGTTCTCTTCACTTCTTTTTTTAAACCTGCTGTATCAAATAAAACTAAAGTGTTCCAATACTTTGACTATGAGAGGTTTCTGTATTTTTCTTTCAGCTTAGATATTAAACAAAATATTTTCAAACATATGATTTACCACAACTAGTTGATAAGTGGATATTATTATAAGTTTTAATAACATTGTACAAACATTTAAGTTTGTACCAGTCCATATAAAAATCATGCAGGGGGTGATTCATCCATATCAAAAACCCACAAGACCTAAACTTGTTTCAAAGTCAGGAACTGTTCCTGTATACATAACTAACCTTTGTTTGCCATTTGAGTCGTGTACTTTTGAGATGAAATTACATAGAATGTACGTGGTATTTGCAAGAGTTATCGTTCTTGATTTAGTTGATTTAATTTGAAAAATACAAGACTTAACTGATAAACGGCTGTAATCGAGCGATTATATGAGGTATGAAGTCCAAAAAAATCGACGACAGATTGGTGGGTTTTCCACACCCTGTATCGCTTCACCATTGATATTGCATAAATTTAATACAGACTGTTACTTAAATTTTATATTATTATTATTATCACATTTTACTCGCTTAATAGGCTGTTGGACAAAATGATGTGATTAAATTTCTCCGAAAAAGGCTTGAATCTGAAACTGAACTTAGGGTGCACATCACTTTCGACGAGTACAAGGATATTAATGGTCTTCATGATCAAGTTGACATTTACGGCAGTTGTGTCACTATTTTAGAAATATTGTGAGTACATTGTACATTTTATAGATAAACTTCAAATATATTACACAACTCTACAACATCTTGTACCTAATTATTTCAAAGGTCCAATAAAGGCATATTAAGGACCTATGGATCCATTCTCTATTTCTTACCGAGATTGGGTATGAATAACTAATCCTTCTCTATGAGTGTTCGTGCGGTTTCAAAATTCCATTGTAGAATACACATGTGAGAAAGTCCAAATTGACAAGATAAATTTGAAACAAATTAAAAGATAAAACGAAAACAAAAGGAACAAGGAACTCTTTCACAAAACAGGAGCAGGATCAGGTGCTCTAGAAGGTTATGCGCGCCCTGTCATGCGCGCAAATCGTAAAGGATGTAAAATAACCCTCCTTAGAATGAGTACTAAAATAATTTCCTCAAATGACAAATGCTCGTGTTTTAATAGGGAATTAGCTCAATAAATGCAAATTATGTTAGAAAAAAAAATGAAATGACAAAACGTAGCGCATAGGGTATGTACGTACAAGAGGGGTCGTGACCTATACATGTTAACACAAGACGCAAAACTGCAGTTTAAAGTCGTTGTTGGTAAAATTTTTTAAAAATTCCATACACAACTATGAGGTTATTTTTAGGTACATACATCGTTGAATGTTTGAATGTTTGAAATTTTCCTACTGACTCATGAAATTATGTGTTCATGAGACATTATGAAAAGCAGAATACTATATTTGACACTCTGACTCCCCAGACTACATGCTAAACAATTGAATTGTCAATGTTTTCGTGTTAATCTTGAGGTCAATGTAAAAATACTTATGTTTTATATAAATTGGTAATAACTTTAAATTCTACTGTCATTTGGTGTGTGGCTGGCTCTTCGAAAATCATGCCACATCTCCTATTTTTATATTAAAGTTTTTATTTAAAGCAATCTATAACATCATCATATATTGTGTTTAACATTTTATTTCATTGTTTACAGATAGCTCCATTTGGCATGGTAAGAAATAGTAACAGATGCCATGCAATAAAAACTGTCAACAACAATGACATGAAAATGTTCATTCAACGCTAAGATCTGTACTGAATCCTTTTACTAACTTAAAAACTAACAAGCAGTTCATATTTTATTGTATTCAGGTATAACCCCTTTGATCTAAACTGTCCAAAGTAACGGATCTGACAACAAATTCGCGGCTTTAATAAACCATATTTCTATGACCGAAGAATCGGTTATCGGTATATTTATTTGAAATCAAACTCATTTATATAAAATAAAGATTACTTTGTACCTTTATCAAATGTAGAGAAGGAACGAAAACTGGGAAAAAGGATACTTTGATAAAAGAAGTCTGGGACAAAATTACATCATGGGATGCAGATGGTAAGAGTTTTTTCGAGTTAATATTTTAGTGCCTCTTTTGCTATATTTGAATCTTTGACTCCCTATGTTTCGGTTCTACTGCTACTGATGAGAGATAACTCCTTGAATTGTACATGATTTTCATTTTGAAACGAAATAAAATCAGAACAAAAAAGCATAGTTGAATTTTAACCAAAAATATACAAACGAGCAAAATATATTACAGCAGCTTTTTTCAAAAATTGTTTCGTTATCCAGTTTATTTTTAATTTCGTAATTTTAAAACTTTCAAAAATGTTCAAGAGACTGATTTTTAAAATTATTCAACAAATATTTTGCACCTTTTCTAAAAAGGTTATACAAAATACAAGTTAACCAAACTTGAATACAAGTCAGTTCATAGTCTTAATTTGAAATCACGTCAATTTTGACCGAAGGGAGATTATTGTAATCAGGTAATCAAATCCTAAGCAAACAAAATGGCAGCGATTTACTAAGAACAAGACAAAAATGAGAAAAGTGTCATTTATCAATATCGTTTTTAAGCATGTAGGTTGTGTTCATTGCAGACGGCGAATTGTCATATTCATAATAACGAAGTAATAGCCGGTCAAAAAGTGAGTAAAAAGCTGTTAATGGAAAAAATATTAAAACCAGCGGTTACGGTGTACTTTTACTGATAGGTATAATAAATTTAATTATCAGAGGCAAGGTGTTATACTTACTGCAAAAGAAATAATAGATGATTTGTCCATTACCAACTTTGTTTTCGTTCTCTACAAATTCTCTCTTGATTGATTCTATTGAAAATGACACTACGTGAAACTGGACAAGTTGTCTGGTTTGGCAAACAAACCTGTCTGGTTTGGCAAACAAACCCTTTTAATTTGTCACGCTGGCATCTGGAATCTATAAAAATGTTAAACAAAACAATCAAAACGTAAAAGGTGGCACTTTTTAACCCGTTTAACCAAAGATGAAGGCTAATAACAGTACAAGAAAAAAAAAAGTTTGGAGATGCTTCCCTTAAAAAGCGTGTAATACCTAGAGTAAAATTCGGGAATCCCGTTTTAATTTGCAAATGGATAATTTTTAATAAATTCACAAAATGTCGGTGTTCATTTAAACGGCAAAGACATATGAATACCTTGCTTGAAATATTTTTTTTTATAAAAGGATAACTTTACCAATATTCTCACACAGTTTTCATTACTTACTCGATCTTAAAAAATATAAGAATTTAAACGAAACATAGCTTGGTACTTGTTACAATAGATTGTTTTAAACCATGCAACCAGAACTAAAGTGTGTAATCATTTTGAGGCAAGAAAAGAAAACAGTGAGAGTAATCTATATGTCGTATATTGCATTAATAGATGGAGCATGACTGTAATGTATACACATGTACACCAGAACAAGAGGTTTCGGAATACAAATTCAAAGCAATATCTAATTAATTGTCAGGAATTTTTTTTATTGTCAAAACTTAATCTAATATTAAACCAATTTTCCTTAATGTTCTTTATTGAAACCAGAGACATTTGACACAATAAATTATATTATTTTGTATCGAACTTTTAGCTAGAGCACTAAAGTCGGTCGTGAAAATCTATATGTAAATGATGTCGTAGCGGATATTTTTATTATTTTAAAAAGTGTTTATGAACAAATTTTTTTTTAAATGTACATTTTATTGATAAATATTTTTAAAATGTATATTTTTATGTAAAACTTCAAGCGTAGCATATGACAGAATTGACCTTAGCATTTTGAAAGATAATAAGTAACACCTATTTATTAATAATGTCATTAGTCACCTGACGCACCATCTGTGTGTTATATGTTTTTGTAATATCTACAATTTAAAGCTTCTTTTTAAGTCATAATGAATTTTTACTTATTTTTAGCATGTCCACCGTGGGATGAAATAAGGAAAACACTACCTTTTCTACCTGAAGAGAAGCAGACAACCGAACATCATGAACAATTTGAGAGTCAGAGGATCAAAATATCCACCCACAAGGTAATATGACAATGGTTCGTTATATTTTTAAGTATACTTAGAATAGCCATATAAGTTCATTTTAATCACAAGTTAATAATATATATTAAAAAGGTGAAGAACTATAAAAAAGACAGGCAAATTATTGAGTATCATACAAAAACCTTCTTAAAAAATTACCACTCATTGGACTCTAGACTGGTGCTTAATGCATCGTCTGCGTGACACTTTAATCATTTCAGTTAACTTGTTCTTGTTTGTAACTCTTAGAAATTTCACCTGTCATATTGCACTTAAAGCAAGTTTTTCTTAAATCAGGGTTGATTATAGTCTTTAATGTGTTGTTGAGTTTTGAACCTTAGACACCTGTTAGATGACATTTGGTGTGTCTCAATTGTACCCTGTATCTTTCTTTTTTCAGGTTCACAGTACCGATATTAATTGCTATAGGCGCAAATTCAATATAAAAACCAAAAAGGGAAAAAATATTGCTAATAAAAATCTGTTCATAGAACGAATCCGATTAGTTTTGAAAAACATTTCTTTATATTTATCAATTTCAGACGAGAACTACAGCAAACATTTTCAATACACTTTTGTCTTACCTCAAATTATTTTGAACATAATTGAAGATGTGGAACGTATTTATTTGGCATAAATTCCATATTCTTTAATAAATTTTTTTGAAAAAGAAAAAGCAGAGTGAATAACCATACATTTTAATCATCGCAGGTATCAATGTATTACAAAAATAATTTGAAATCTATAAATTATATATTTATATAATTAATCATATCAGGAAAAAAAATCAATAATTCTACCTTATTGTCAAATGATCAGATCAGGCTATTCAAGCCGTAAGTTAAAAAAATATCAATGCTTTTAAACGAAGATATCAAGGAAAATTCCCGATTCAAAACACCTTTTGACTTACAAGCGGTAACTTAAAAAGCGGTTCGGAAGTTTCATAATCAAAGTTTAATTCTATGTTAATCATTATTTATTTTTAACAATTCTTCACAACTTCAAACCTACCCGTTTTATTTCAGGAAACAGCTCGTGAAGAGGAGTCCTATTGATATCATGGATTAAAGCCAGTTTTCTTGTACTATATTCCGAAGTGTGACAGGGGATGTAATGGTTTTCTTGATAATAGTTTTGTTTTTATTTATATGTAGTATTGTTAAAAAAGTAATAGTTTATAAATAACTTTTAGAAATAGTTATGCACATAAACGGCTTTTTATTGCTATTAATCGTTTTGAATATCAGTTTGCTGTGTTTTTTTTTCGCTTTGAAATCATTTTATCAATGCCATATCGAAATACCTGTACAAAGTAACACATTTTCTAAAGAGAAAGATACGTTAGGTCCTGGACTTGACTGCTTGATAAAAGAACTAGGTATTGACATTTCATTTGGCAACCCAACATTTTCTCTGAAGACACTTACCGAAGAAGAAATCCTTGACAATCATCGGTCAGTTTTGTCTTCTTTCGGAATTTCAACTAAGAAGGAAGCATTTAATTTTCACTTTACTTGATTCAAAAACTTCAGAAGTGTCTTTCAAAGCAACGTTACATGGCAGGGTCTGCCAAATGCTCCACAAAACATTTCCAAGTTACTGAAGTTATTCCATCAGCAGTAAAAAACGGGATCTAGAGTTACTGGGAAACAGGCCATTCTAGAATTTGCGTGAATGAAATGTGGATTCTAAAACAATTGCTGATAGAATGCATCAAATCAAGAGTCTTTCCTCTTGTAATAGCATCTAGCCATTTTATTTTTCCATGCTGTATACTACTATTCCACAGTCAAAAACAAAAAAAAATAAAATCATAATAAATAAAATTAAACTCATCTCTATTTTGCATTAAAAAAATGACAAGCGCAGATATAAATAATTGGTTCTAAAAGGAATTCGAAGATACCAAAGGGGAATCGTAAGAAATCGTAAGTCGGAAGACAGACAAGACCATGGCCAACAAAACGAAACGAACGACAAACAGAACACACAACATTACACTGAAAACTAAAGCTGGAGTAACACGAACCCTACA
>JAULBM010299191.1:0-25494 GCA_032357055.1 Geukensia granosissima | reverse complement strand
TTGCAAAACAGAAAAAAAACATAACATAGTCAAACATACACCACACAATCAACAATGCAATTAATATTGATCATTAAATTACAACTTAATAAAAATTGTCAATCCCTTGAAAAGGCCTCATAATCCAATGTCCTAATTGTTTGTTGTTATAGACTAATTAGAAATGTTGGAGAAACGTGAATAAACCGAAAATCCACAGCAGTACATGGGGTATGCACATTTGCAATGACTCAATCTAACAGTGCGCCAATTCTTATAAACATTCACTTAATAATTAAAACTTACCTGTTAAAATTAAAGGCTTTAATTATATATTTCATTTTACCTTGTTAATTAAAAAAAATGTGAAATTTGAAGCATAGCGTTTCTTTTTTTTAAGAGTAGATAAGTAAAGTGATAAAAAGTTAAGGAATTATTACTAACACATCAATCGGCATGACAAATCCAAGCTATAATGAAATTTGTAGATTTCATAACAATTATATAGACATAACAATGATATAATCTCTTGTGAACTAATCTTATAGGTTAAAACATGAAAAGAATAAAAATGTGATTCTTTGATTTATCTTTAGAGGACTGTTTTATCAAAAGCGTTCCGCATTGGTATTCATAGTTACATATCCAGAGGATACTGTGGATTGCATGAACATTCAAATCCCGTCGTTGTTACAACAGAGATGCATTTACGTTGCAACAAAACTACTTGTGAATACAATAGATTACAGAACAGGGGACAGACAAACATTGAAGTTCCGTGTTAGATTAAGATAATTTTCTTGTTATTTAGGTATCCTGAGTCACACAGTACTAATCTTCGTTTTGATCATATTAACACTAAATTGCCAATACGTAGGAAGAACAAAAGAATTTATTTTGTCGGTTCCTTTGAAGTAAGATAATACAGAAAGGACTATTAAACTCAATACACATTCTGTGTAATGGCTTTCAATATCCGGCGGTACTTCAAAGAGAAAGATTGGATCCCTTCAAGTGCTAGCTTGAAGTATCTGCTATTACCAATCACTTAATCCTATTGTGATCGTATTGTTTACCCTATAAATAAAACATGAATATAAAAGAAAATAAAGAAAAGTGAAAGGTATAACTGATCATATCTCATTTCCTTGTTGTTTAATGAACATTAGAATTAATTAAAGAAAAAATCTTATTGAAATCCAATCTCCTGTAGGAAATATTAAACTGACAAATGAAATATGTGTTTTTAACATGTATTGGTCATTTTTAGTGTTAAATTTCACCGAGGAGCATTCCTTAAATTTTTTTTAAATAGCAATAAATCAATTTTAAAAAATTCATATATGAACATCAGAAATGTATATGCTTTAAACCAACTTACAGTCAGACAATTACAGCAAAACATTATAGTATTTGCATTTCAAATAGTTCTCAATTAATATGTTGTGTTGTATATGAACAATCAATAACGATACTTATTTAGTTAAAATTCCAGTGTTATTTTACCTATAGTAATGTTTACCTGTATGAATGTATAGGTAAAAACCAGCTACTTTATTAATGATTTGGTGTAGTAGCGCTCTTAATTTTCCGCTTTGCTTTAACATATCAACACACTGGCAATTCACCAATTAGTTATAATCGATAGCTACCTATCCAATTAGATCTCACGGATTTTGGAAGATAAACTACTATTGGACAGTGAATTGACCCTAGAGGTCATGTCTCAATTCGATATTTTTTTTCAATTGAAGGAAACTTTTTGATTTTTAAGCTCCGAGAAGGTGATCATATTTAAAGATTTTTGCTCATGTGGTGATTTTAGTGCATCTCAACGATTTGGATTGTAAATGAATTGTAATTAATTCGCAAAGAAAAATATCGGCTACAAACGTCTCTTATTATATTATTATTGCGGACTACACTTCATAGGAACCTAATGGTTTAATTTAGTATAACTGTGTTATATTCATCAGCAAACTATTAATGGATATATTATAAGTACACGCATTTTTTCAGATAAAATACGTTTTGGACATATAAGATGATTATTTTGACATTAGCAATTTTTTTCAAAGTAATCTGATGAAAAAACAAAGTACTTATTTCGTTCTTTCAAAAATAGCAAACCTTAGATATTAAATAAAAATGAAAGAAGCTAAAAACTTGTATTCGATATTTCTAGGCATTTTCAATGTATATTCCGTATTATCTGTTGTTCCGTATATTACGGATAACGGCTCCGAAAATCTGAGATTAGAAGATGGCAATTGGTCAGGACCTAGAAATTCGCGGGAAAGCGAGTGGGTTAAAGGTGCTTTCAATTTTATCGGCAGTGTACAATGTGACGATGTGTTTTTCACAACAGAAAAGGAATGTCGTGAGCTATTAACGATTCCTCAGTCATCGTATATTGTTCACGTAGCCCCCTTTAGTGGACATCGGACATATGAGGCAGTATTACCAGAGGAAGTATTAACAAGAAAAGACAACAATCATCAAGGAGTGTTAGTTCTTGACCCATATCCCACAGCAAACTTTGGACACCTGGTTATTGTGTTTTTTGTAGATAATAAAGATAAATCGTCTTGTGATTCAGAGAATGGGATATATTTAGGTAAGTAGATTTTAACCAGTGTAATTATTTTGTCAACTGTAGCTACATAACAATGCATTTGTTGCTATTTATTATAACAATGATTGAAGATCATAACATTTACCATATATCATGACTAAGCTTGTTGTTACATGCATTTCTGCTGCTGTGGCCGTTGTACTGATAATGCGAGCTTTTTCTCGTACTATTCTGCTATTGCAACTGGAAATGTATTTTTTTCTTTTAATGCATATTCGAAAGCGTAAAGTTACAAAAAATAATTGAATAAATCATTTTTGTTGATATATTTCTTTAAATTCAGTAATTAATTTTGAGAATAAAGATGCTGATTTTTAAAAATTTAAGTATCATAAATAAGTGTCGATTTGGTGGAATCATTTCAGAATACATGTTTCCAACGTGCTTGTAACAGTACTGCGCAAGATTCTTGAAATGTTGATTTGTAGCAAAAGCTATGTTGTTCTTGTACTTTTAGTTCAAAAACTGTTATATTTATATTGATAACAAAGGATAACTATAATAATGGAGAACTAGTCAAAATACCCAAAAACTTAAAACCAGTATATAAAAAAATCAATTTGTTGTAAAATATTGTAAAAAGATTGAAAATAAAAGATAAGACTGAATTCTCAAAATTTTTAACTTCATTGCTAACTTAGTTGTTTTCTAATAAAATAATGCTCTCATATATATATATCCTATTTATTCAAATCAAATCTGACAGAAATTAAATATCATAGTACAAATAAAGATCCTATATCACTTAGGTATGCGGCAAGGATTTTCATATTTCATATAAACGTACTGTATAAAAAGAATAGATATCGTATCACTTAGCAAGGTGACGCACATGTAAATAATATATCACTTTCAAATTCGTTCAACATTACCGTGAAAATCATGATCTTATTCTTCCAATACTTAACCAGTTTGCATTATTCATGGGATAATCAGTATCTTGTTCCAGAGTGTATTATCATTTTCTTAATGATTTCAAACGAATTCGAATCACCATTGACTCCCAATTTAGAGAATTCAGCGATTGTTGAAGCTCTTATCTTTCTTATCAAATGTTTTGATACTTTTGTAACCTTAAAGATATGGTACCAGTGTTTGACAATTGTTTGATAATTCGGATTTTTGATATCTTCTCAGGTGCACCCCCCCAAAAAAAAACACACACTAATCGTATTCATTAGGTTACAGGGATGTCGTCAATCTACCTCAAAGGGAAGATTTGCAATCACAATAACGATTAAAAATTTCTTTTGATCTAATCTCAAAAGACACCATAGATATTATATATTTGGTTTCTTAATGTGCGCGTGTATTAAGGTTTGACGCATTTTTTTTTATTCCGATCACCAATATATATTCCTACAAATAACTTTTCATTGGGATACACATTCTGGTAAAAAGATATTTGAGGTTATTACTGTTTTTGAATTGGACGCTCTTACTGTAACTCGTTATAGTATTTTGCAACGACATAATATTCTATATTCAAACGCGCTTTCACATCAAAACGTTATTCTTAAATGATTTCGTTTCATTTTGTTGGCCATGGTCTTGTCTGTCTTCCGACTTACGATTTCTGTCTGCCCCTTTGGTATCTTCGAAATCCTTTTAGTCCTCGACAAATTCAGGGTTACCAATGTCTACAATCTTAACTTTCATAATGTTTCATAATTCATCTTTTACCAAGGGACAAGCAGGTAACCTTAAATTTTCATAGGAAATCCCTACTGGCATCCGGCCAGATGTCACCAAGGACCATTTATCACAATCATAGTTTTAATATGGATTATAAAAAGAGAAGACAAGTTGTGACTTAATGTCCGAATTAAGAGATCAGAATTCGGTCGATTTATTTTCAGTTTTTTTTTAAATTCAATCACTTGCTTCTGTAAAAACGTATGGTGAATAGAATTGGTCGTTGGCCAGATCTGGTTGAACCTCTGTAGATGATGAACCAAACCACAGCTTTAGAAGGGAAGGCAACTGGCGTGTATAGAATCGATTGGGAAGTCCTAAAATGTGTCAAAATAGTGTGTGTCGGATAACAAAAAATGTTAAACATTAACAGAAACTTATGTTTGGAACCAATGATGTATAAGAAGCAGGAAAATGTACTCACACACCCCCACCCCTTCAAAAATACTATTAATGCTTCCAAGTATCTTATATTCTAGGGTTGTATAAATAGGTAACTGCTTTTTGACAGCGTGTTATTTCGGTTTCTTTCTGCGAGATACTGAAGTGTTTACATTTGAGAAAGATAATATTTTGCAGTTCTCAACAAAAGGTTGGAATGCGCATTATACTTAAATTTTTGCTGCACTTAAATACCATTAGTTTTGTATAAACTGTGTTCTGTAAATTACAGTTAAGTTATCAAACACGTCGACGAATACTGATTGATTATTTTCTATAAATCTGATATACTAGGTAGTCAAATGAAATCAAATGAAATGAAATATTGTTCGTCAGACTTCTTTAAGATTCAGTCATATTTTCCCACATTAGATTATTTGAAAGTATAAGTTCTCTAAAAACCATGAAATAAATTCAACTAAACAAAAATGAAACATACATTTAACCGATTGTACCATAGTGTTCCTTATTCAACTGTTAAATCATGGGATACCACTGCTGAATACCTTAAAGTGATTTTGTTCGTAAGCCGGGATAAAATCAAAAGACTTAACAAGCTTATTTGTAATAAGATTGATAAAAAGTCTTAAGAACGTTGTACAGGTGTTATAGGTAAAAGTTCTTTGACAAAACGTTTGATGTTATAACCCCGATCCTGAATTTTTACCTTGCTATAAATTAATTATACATTTAACATACTACAGTGTCACTTTGAAACAGGAAAGTTTTAATTCGTGAAGTCTTGCTTAGATACCTCTTATTTATTCGTCTTGTATATCTTAAGAAAATTACAAAAATACTTATTAAAGTATGATTATATTTCAAGTGACCTAAAGGTCCAATTGATCGAGGATTTAATGTATATTGTTACAACATTGTAAACAGAACATTATTGTGTACTTGGGAAAGTAAACTAAATCTCCAAATGAGCGTTTTGTACACTTATACCCCTTTCGTTCAGTTCTCCACATTATAAGTGTATTTTGCAATGTTCGACAAAGCTGATCTTTTTTCCTTGCTTAAGAAATATTCCCTCTTATATTGCAATTATAAAGACTTCCAGGACATGAGAATGAGCAACACGATAATTGAGCCTACAAAAGCAGAATCAACATACCTTTTAAGACCAACCAAACAAAACCCGTCTTTTCTTTAGTGTTCCTGTTGGCCTCTAAATATTTTTTATTTTCCTGTGTTATAATATTCATCATGTCTCGTCTTGCCTTATTTTCAAATTTAAACATCCTTCTAGATCGGCTGTTGGACTCGCTCGCATTTTCTTTCTCTCTGTCTTAATTAACAAACACAGATAAATATGTGACCTTTATCAAATTTATGCTTAAAATCTAAATGCTCACAAACTGTTGTGTGTATGTGTTTTTTCATTTTAAATTTTTTGCCATTGCCAGAGGCAAGCATGCGTAGGCTATCTATATGACTGATATCAGTTATTAAGATTAAATGAGTTATTAGTGTTTCCAAATTGGATAATTGTTCAAACTTTCGGGGGAGTTAAATTTTGAAGCATTATCATTAAATTTTCCCTCCAAAACCTGTCGAATCTTGCCCACAAACTTGCTCCTTCTTCTGATGCTAAGATTACCCTAAGTTTAGTTCGTACTAAATTGTCTTTGTGGTTTTTTTACAAGTATTTGCTTATAATTTCGCTTTTGTAATTTAATGGAAATTCCAAAATTTGACCTCGAGCATTGCTGATTAGTAATTATTCAACAGAATGCCCAAATAATGGATCAAATTTAATACACATTTATTGGAACCGAATTTAATAGTCCTTATTTTAGGACAGAATCGTCGCTTTTAAATGTATAAAGTTTATTGTTTATTTATAACAGAAGGACCACTAATGCAATTTAAAGGTTTTGCTACCTTAGAAATAAAAGCTTCTTCATTATTATATTAAGCCATATGTGTCTGGGATCAACAGTTGTCTGTTGGGAAATTTGAAATTGTGGTAGTTTTTACTGGAAAATTAATGTATCTCTATTTTATGACATTTCTTCTTTAACCTTATTTTATTGTGTACTAATGCCCCCGTTTTACATATATTATGTAAAACCTGAACAAATGTTAAATGACTTTACTTAAGGACACTAAATGTCTTATATTATGAAATGATTATAATAGTCTTCTGCGGGTAAAAAATCTATTGACATTCGTGTAAGTTGTAATTTGTGTAAAAACAGGTAGTAAACCCTGCTGTGACAAAAATTTGTATGTCTTTAATAAGAAATGGCGACTAACCATAGCTTGTTCAGGAATTCTAATTACTTTAAAAAAGCTTAACCCGTTCAGGGTGGTCCATGGGCTTAACAATATCTGAATAATCAACACAAGCAAAAATTTTTACTACAGCATTTTTGTGATTTCTACCAACTGTACATCAACAAATAATAAATGCGACTTTAATTGCGGTGTTTAACAGTTAAACATGCTCTTCGATGCTCTTTTGTACCGCCTTTACTCTTGAGATATATGATTTAAATTTATTTCTAAAATTACATCGACAATTCCATAATTTGTATATGGATAGGAACTTAAATAAATTCCAAAGGGGGAGACAGAAATCATTAAGTCAGAAGACAGACAAGACCATGGCTAACACAGTGAAATGAAAGACAAACATAGAACATTAATACACTTCAGCTTTAGAATGTGTATTTTCAAGGTTTAATAAAGATAAGGCTATACTCATGCCAGAATAGAGTTTTGCCTGCGAAAGATTCATCAAGAAAGCTAGATTCAAAACATAAGGAAAGCTTAACTGAACATATAAAATCAGAATTCCTGGTACTTCATAATATGAATTGAACTTAATAGTGTCTCCTTACGTACATTGACCATGCACACCTAAAATTTTCATTTGTCGTTCGTTTTCTACTCCATTCTCTTCGGTAAATTCCTTGAGCAGAATTATTAGATCAATTAAAACCTGAAATGAAAACTTAAAATCAAAAAGATATTCAATCAACTATGAAAAAAATAATGAGAATATGTTGCACACGAAAAAATCATGCATTGTTTTCTATCTGTTGTTAAAAAACTATTTACTAGTAATTTAATTTCGATTATGTGAGATAGTAATGAGTGATCGTCACAACTTTCAAAGCTTGTGTTTGCTATCAGAAAGGGGGTTGATTAAATTATAAGAGATAACTTGAACAATTATAATCATTGACAAAAAGAGAATGGCAAATGACAGCGGATAAGTTCCTCTTGTAGTAATTACATTGTATTCCACCAAGAAAAACCGTTATGACCTTACAGAAAATACAAATGGTGTATGCAATCGCGTTATATGACTGTCGGGAAATATGGCTATTGTAAGTTCTGTTTTTACTATTATTTTACAAGACTAGGGATATTTGTCTTTGAGTAGAACTGCAGATATTTGATGAATGTATGGTAAAATTTGCATTTATAAATGGTTTTGTAGTGAAATTTTTATTTATAATTGGTTTTGTAGTAAAATTTGTAATTGTAACAGATATCCTCTCTCTAACTTAGGCGCAAGAGCATCAATATTACGTTATTTCCACAACTTTTATGTCCACATCCGTGACCAAATATCAATAAAAATCAAGTCTGTCTAATGTCAAACTTGCATCAAACACATAATCTTTGAAATTTCTAATTGGATCCTATGTTAAAGTAAGTCGGGCTGGCCCCACCCTTAATTTCCTATTAATATGAGATACTTACTTGCAAAAAGTACCGTACTTGAATCATTCACACAACAAATCATTCCAATGTGCTGGTAGTTTCAGACAAGAAGGTAACTGTAGGAAATTCCCCTGGGATTCAGTGTTAAAACTCCAGTAGTGGCAGCCATACTGAATTTTTTTTATCAAACTCTTGTAGAGGAATATCAAGTATCATTGTCACAACAAATCATTTCAATTTGCTTAACACTACCGATCAAGAAGAATTTTGAGCCAATTTACCATAGGGTTAAATGCCAAATCTCTGATAGCTATTTAGATTTGCCGATCGTCATGACAAACATAATTTTTGTAGCATACCATGTAATGAACTATATCAACTCAATGAAAATATTGAGGCTAGGAGAAATATGAATAAACTTCTTATATTAGTGGCCGGCTTAAATTTCCGAGATGCATGAATGTTAAAGAATCATTAGTCCATCCAAGGACCATTCACAAAACAAATGAATTCAACTGGCAAAACAGTTTAAAGAAGAAATTTGAACAAAATTCGACATGTAGTCTGGCTGTGATGACAATCTTATAATCGGATTGGCAGTTTAATTTGAGAGGAAATTTGAACAAATGGGGTCTAAGCCTAGCTGTGGCAGCCGTGTTATTTTTTCGATATGCACAAAAAACACAGTTTTTGTTTATTCCTTTCAAAAATCATTCAAACAATAAACATTCTAATCAGCTTACAGTTTTGGAAATTGGACAAATTTTCCATATGGTCCAACGATTAGATAAATCAAGCTGTTGCAGCAATGTTGAATTTCCGATTGTCACACAAAACATACCCTTTTAGAGGATATGTATGGATTAATCTAAAAACAAATCAATTTAAACAGTTTGGCAGTTTCTGACAAGAAAAAAATCTGGCTTTTCAGACAAACAGAATTAATTATTTACAAATGGCTGTCGTATTGATTTTCTGATCGCCAAAACAGAACTTTTGTAGAAACCATCATTCGTACATCCTTCCAAGTTTGTTTCAAAGCAGTTTCAGAGGAGAAGATAAGAATGGTACATGTGAACAGATGGACGACGGATGAAAACTGGTGACAATAGCTCGCATGATCCCTCGGATCAGGCGAACTAGAAAGACATTAGTATGAGCCCGAAAGGAATTTGTTGATTTATATCGTGGAAAAGTTGTGGTATCAGATTAATGAGATTTATTTTTTAAAAAGAAATGAGTTAACTTTCAACCTCATTAAGCAATATTGTATGCGAAAATACTACTATTCATCTAAGACAAACGTCCAAGCTGGAGCTTTGTCGCCATTTATTGCGAGTTTGCATGTTACTGCTACAAGTGGCCTTTGATTGTGTTTGAGTTCTTTCCATATTTTGTTAATGAACCGATCATTCTACATCAGAAGAGATCCAAATCTATCAATATACTTTTCACTTTTCTAGCTTTGAAGTTCTCTTATATTTGTAGGTTTATAGTTCAATACTTTTCTTTTTACCTTTGGAAAGACCTTAATTTCTGTCAACTAAATCAAATATTGGATCAAATAAAGAAAAAAATCTTAAATATTCGACAATTCTCATTTAAAGTAAATTGTTGGTGTCGAAGTCGTTAATTGTTGGGCGTCACAGTGAAATTTAATTTCATATAGTCAATACAATACACATAGGAAAAAAACAAAATATATTATTCATTTTGAAATAAAGTTAAACTAAAAACTAATTAATTGAATTCTTTCATTTTACGGAATAAATGATAACTTTAAATTGTAACTAATTCTTTTTGGGGGTGTGCCTACTTCAAAGACTGTTTAATTTTAATATCACTTGAAATTAAAATTACATAAAATCAGATAACATTCTAATTACAAGAAAATAACAAATTTCATCTATATATACATTTTTCATGCAATCTAATTTTATTGTATTTGAACAATAATAGTAACATTAATAACTTAAAGAGACAGTTTTCGTCGTAACAAGAACAAGACATATAAGCTATATTGTATTGTAAATGTAATATGAAAAAACCCAGGATTTTTTCTAATAATCCAAAAATTCTTGTTTCTAAGCTTTAAATAATTGGGCGTAACAATGATATTTAATTTCAATTATTTATATAATGCAAACAGGACAAAAACAAAACTTATTATTAATTTTGAAATAAATTTAATAAAAATAATACTTAATTTGATTCTTTTTATTGACAGAATGATAATTGTAAATTGTAACTTATTCTTATTAAGGGTGTGCCTACTTCAAAGACTTAAATTTTATTATGACTTGAAATTAAAATTACAAAAAAACCATTTCAGTTCTAATAAAATAACAATCCTGGAATGTCTAATTATAATCAAATGATTCTCTGTGCACATACATTTTGCAGTATTAAAACCCAATTAAATTTCTAAACAAGAAAGGCTGAAACAAAATCTATACAATATGATAAATACAATATGATAAATCAAGATACAAAATCTATACAATATGATAAATACAATATGATAAATCATATGGATAATGCCACAGCAGTAGAAACAAAAACATATCCACAAATTACAGTATAAGACGTAAAAAGAAAAAAAAGAAAATATTATGAAATTTAATTTTCAAAAAGGTGTTAGTATTGTCTATGTAAAATAAAATTTTTAGTAATATAATACATAATAATAATAACTTAATTCGAGTTATAAACAAGAACTGTTATCTCATTTCAATATAAGACAATAGATCATTGTTTGAAAGAGAAACATTTACATTTTAAAAGGGTAAAACGGGTAATGGAAACTTGAGAAACAGAAAGTCCAGGGTAGAATACCAATACGAGATATCCGAAGTGCATAGTCCAAAAAGACAAAACAAATTCGAACCAAACAAAAAGGGAAACAAAAAAGGCTTGAACTCTACGAATTGCTTTACAAAACAGGATTAGCATCACGTCCTCCCGCGCGCGGTTCCTGTCGTAGAATCCTGTAAATTTAATCCGAGAATTTTAAAGGACGAAATAAACTATGAACGAAATTAAATAAGTTATTAAATCCTAACAATTATAGAAAACACGAATTATCAAGCCACTACCAAAAAGATATAGAGGAAACATTTAAATTACCTTTCCCATCAATAAATAAAACGTTATAAGTAAATTCGCATATCAATTTATAAACGCACACTGAGTTAACGAATACATGATGAACATAAAAGGAAATCTCTCTGACTTTCATATAATATCACAAATTTATGAAAATGATAAAGTTTGAGCAGACGAAATATAAAAGGATGCTGCATTGAGAAACGTTTACGGTTTATTCATTTCTCCATAGATCAGTCAAAAAGCTTGATTTTTACGCAGATTTTAAAATGTAAACGAACCATCAATTTGCCGAATTAGTTTTGATACAAACTTCAATATACGGGTTTAAAAACCAAATCTTATCCATGTGATGAGCTCTTAAATCCTCGATAAAATACAATTCATTGGCTTATCATTCATGCAACCCCATGAGAAACTGCTGAACGCTGTGTAAAAGTTTTGTTGTATATATTAAAATTGTTAATTTGTTTATCAGAATATTAAAATCAAAACAACATATTTAATCGCTATGTTTATTTAATATAAACACGTGTAAAATTAAAACTACTACATAATGAACTAAGCCTCAAGTGAAACTTATCTACTTAAAAGTTCAGTAAATTGCCTTTGATGTCCTTAACACCCATTCAACAAAAACAAGTGTTTCGTGTTGATTAAAATTTTTAAGCCTAACTGATTGAAGTCTTTGATGTTAAAACAAATATATCTACAAGCAACAATGTTTTTACTTTCTTTGGGTCAATGGGGTGGAAATGAAATACAGATAAACTTAAAGACTTTAAAATTGTTTATTACTTTTTAACTTTGTGGTAAGGTATACCCTGTTGTTTAAAGAAGCCTGTGTTTGATTATACCTACTTTGTTTTAATAAGGAGGCAAATTATTGAGATAATTTGATCAAAAACTCACAACAGTTGGATGTCATCTTCGCTAGCCAAGGGTCACGATCAGGCCCCTGATCGTAACCCTTGGCTAGCGAAGATGGTTGGATGTTAACTTTGGAATCTTTAATGTAACAAGCCGTGGTGGATTCGAACAGAGCTGCTGCTCGTTCAACTATATTGCCTGCTTCAACGATGATGAAAAGAAAGATATAAATATTTTACCTTATTATATTAGGTGCATGACTATATATGCATTTGCTCGAAGATCTGTAAATAGCAGCTTCCTTAAATGAGAAAGCAAAATAAATTATTTCGTCGAACTATTAACTTGAGGGTAAACGAAGCGGTCTTGCACGAACCAAATTTATTTGGGATGTTCACCACTGAACATTGTAATTTTCGTGTAAAGGTAGAAATATATTATTGTTTTGATTAACATACAATAGAATTTAATCAAAATTTTTGTTTCACAAATTCAAAATTTTATTCTTTTTTTGTAGACACCCATGGAGACTGCTTAACTCTTGCATTAAAACGTCGATGTAAAAATGCAATTAAAAGACATGGTAGACGAAAACACCATGCAAGACGATGTGAAATAAACTTTTTACCATTTGTCTACATCAGTCATCATCCAAAGGGGTATCAGCAAGAGAAAAACTTCAATTATCTCCGTTGTTGGCAGGGATTGGGGTTATCACGGTGTCCAGAATTACGGGATGAAACTGAAACTCAAGAACTGATCTGTAACCCAATACGAGATAATACAAAGAGATGTACAACAACGCACGAAATGGTTCATACAAACTGCAATATATTTGAGATTTGTGATCAAGCTGTTTTGATATCCGGGGGATGGAACAGACAAACAACTGGAGTGCGATTTCAGAGGAATTTGGAAAACTTTTATTGGATGCTGCGAATGAATGGATTTAAAAAGAGCCATATCAAAACCTTCTTTGCTAACGGAGCCACTGGAATAAACGGTAAAAACGAGTTGTGTGAAGGTCGTAAAAAGCTTCCCCATTGCTTGATAAGAAAGCTCTTATACATTTTCGGGTTCTGGATTGTATGTTGGAAAGATACATTTTATATTTTTCCAACATATTATTTTGAATAATTCCCTGATTGTTATTTTTTTATTTGGCTTATATCATTGCGTAATAAATTGTATATAAATGAAACTTGAAATTCTTAGATTTTATTTCCTGATCTTCCTATTTTTGGCCATAGCGTGTTTGATGAAAGAAAATCCAGAAAAAGTGTTTTAAACGCAGTTAAATTTTGCTTTAAAAACACTGTAATGAGATGAACTGTGTAAGATGTGGATTATACCTGTTAGTTATACTAGTATATATATTCCATTTTTTTAAATAAGACTAGAAGACTGACATTTCAGTGAGTTAGGCAGTGGATGTCAAATAACAAACAAGAAATATAGCTATGCGTCTGACCTAAAAATTGCATATACGATACAAGACACTATTATCAATGTCTAGACCCAACAGCAATTAAATCATCCCCAATAACAGCGAAAACTGTGACAAAAATGTTGACGAAATATAATGATGCGGAGAATAATAACGTAAAACAGAAAGTTATTGCTTATTTACAAATCATGCAAGCTTAAGTCTTACTAAGATGACTTTCGTTACAACATTACTTCGGAAGTCTTACCAGGCCATTTTCATGATCAATTCCGATAATTTCAAAAGATATTCACGGGAAACTTTGAACTAAATATAAATCATTTTCTTTTACAATAGTTCTCATCGAAGTAACTATTGGTAAAAAAAATAAGCTTTGTTAGAGATTTTGAATGCAGGTGCCCAATTTTTTGTAGTCCCAACCCTCCATTTTAAGTCCTTTCTAATTAGTGGGTAAGCGGCAAGTTAAATTGACATTTTGATTAGTTTTCTTTAACAAACTACTTGTTGTTTTCACCACGGTCTTTAATCAATGATTTATGGCGTATCGGATGTTTGTTGAAATAAAAATGTTCAGCCTTTGAACTGATCATTTGCCGTATCATTAATCAGCCTTTACCTTATAATTAAATTCAATTTACACTTTTATCGTTTAGCAGGTCATAACTGTTGAACATGAAAGAATTTCCCTCTAGCTAACACTCTAATTTTTTGTCGCTAAAGATTTTAGTATGATTAACAGAAAAAATACCTAGAACTAGTATGAATTTGTTTTGATTTGTATCTATAGGATTATCTCTAAAAATGCCTAACCCATACCTTAATATATGACTGCATCGGAATTTCTGGTTGAAATTGAGTTTCTTCCTATGGAATATCTTATTTTTAACAACAAATATATGGTGTCTTTTTAAATTTGGCTGTAATGTTAATATGTCCTCTGCAAATTGACTTGTTTTAAATAAATACTGAGCGAAGTTGATACAAGCCACATAATAAAAATATCAACAATTCAATCAAAGACTTAATATCGTTAACAATTTGCGCAAGTTTGAAGGACCCAGGAGAATTGATATATCAAAATTACAACTTTAACGTAATCGACGTTTTCGGTAGTAACAATTTTTAGAACAAACTTCAAAGTTAAAATTAAGTCATTACTATCACTAAGACAGCCGCTGGTGACAATTAAAAGGATTAATGATACGCATGCGGTTGATTTAATCGTTTGATCAACAGGAAACTTAATTTCTTTGCTGACTCCGTTTGATTGAATATTATAGATGAAAAACAATGCTTTAATCGACAAAAACGGTTATGGGGTTATGGACTTGTTTGTAAATTCGTATAAAATCACAGAAAAACTCTGATTTAAGCGGTACAAAAATTTTTATCAATCCAAATAAATTGATCATTAAGACATAACATTTGAAACATCAAAGAACGGTTGATACTATTATTTTATTTCTTTTTCATTAGATGTTTTTATGTTTCTATAAACTTTGATTTTTGCCGATACACGACAGTTTTCACCATTATCATAATTGTCATTAACATTTAATTTTTCACTTTACTTTTGGATCAAAGTATATATACTTCTGGTTCTCAAAGTTAGAAATTAATTGACCTTTGATGTGAGATTTACAAACAGATCAGAAGTCTTTAATCAATATCCGAAAAAGAGACTTATTTTCCCATGGTGTTGTAACGACTCCTCAATACGATCATAAGAAATTACCGGTATAAGGAGCAGTGTCAGTTGGGCCATGTTGTGTCCAAATTTATAGTGGAAAGACCAAATGATCTAAATAAGAGTCAGAATGGAAATTCAAATGGAATTAAATGGACATACCAAGACTAAGTAAAATATTTGTCAGTGCAAATATCGAAAACAATAGTAATGTTTAAAGATAAACACCAGTATGCATTACTTATCAAACGAGGCATGCGGCTTTATTCAGAGTTTGTTTGAACCCATTTCAATTTTCTATTATTTGACACATGCAAAGGCCAAAAAAAAGATTTTTTGTTTTTTTTTTATAAGCATACTTTCGCTTATCAGGATTGGATAAATTCTGCAGAAGAATTTTTTAATGTATTTCCCATAAAGTTCTATGGTAAAAAAGTTCCTGATGGCAGCCTTCTTAAATGACTGATCAGCACCAAAGTAACAACTCTTGGTCAGCACCTTGCAAGGAACATCTATACCATGTTTGATTTTAATTCATTCAACGGTTTTGAAGAAGACGATTTTTAAATATATTTATATATATCTCTTAGGGTCCTATGTTAAACAAAGTCACCTGCTGTGAACTTGACTTGCCACTGTCTTCCAAGAAATTTATCCAATCCTGATACATTTTTATTTTATTTCCCTTTTCACATGTTGACCTTTGAATAGTCACGACTGGAAATAGGTGTGTAGTGATCTCCCTTAATTTATATCCCTCGAAGCCTGAATGCTGAACAGGTTTTTATTTGCCAATTAATATATTTATCTCTAGGCATAAATATCTTAAGTTAGGCATAAAAATTTTGTTAAACACGAATGAATTTACAGTTTCTTAGTTTTTCTACAATATCTTAGAGTAGAAACTAAAAGCCAAAGGAGCAAAAGCTTTAACAGAAAGGTTTAGTAATTCAATTAAAAAGTTCTGTGACAGTAATTGCTAGAATGTATGTTTCATTTAGCATGATCATGAGGAAGAGTCCATCATAAATTCCCGTCTAACAGAGAACACCAATTTTCACCCAAGTTTGATATAAATTGCTTATTTCAAACTGAAGTCTGTTGTGACTTATTTCTAAAGTTCAGAGTCCAGAGTGAGAGATACAATATTCTTAGTCCAAACAAACTTAACTAAAAAACTCACACGCACACTCAACATAGGCCCAGATGGGTGCATGTTGTGATATAAATGTTGATAAATATTTTAGTATTTAACAATGTTGGTGATTCATTATTTACATTAAACACTAAAATTCATTCCAATTTTTTCGGCTGCACATGTAAGTGCTTGTTTTTAAAAACTTGTTTTTCTATATGTATATAAAATTGTATATTTACAGTTCCTGGTGAACTTCCACATCACGTCCATCCGGCTGCCATGAAGCTCGCGTTGAGGTATCACATACAAACTTTATGCAGGTCGCCTCACTGTGTCAATTCGTTGGTCATCTATATGAATAGTCCTGCAAAAAATGACGGAACGATGTATTTATGGGACGTCAATTTTGACGGCTTGGTAAGAAATAAAACTATTAAGGACTTCGTTTAGTATCTTTGAATTATTTTGTTTTCTTGTCTTCATTTGTAAAACTTCAAACAATTTTCATCGAAATATATACTGAACAAACATGTACTAGCAGAGCAAAACAAGGCTTTACAGATAAAGCTTAAGCATATTATATTTTGCCGTCGCAATTCTAATCGATTAAAAATTACAACGTTGTTTTCTTAAACACACGTTCAATATATCGTATTGTTACTATTTAATCATCTCCACTAAATAGTCATAAAAGTTAAAAGAAAAAGACAGAGACGCAAAATAAGCAAAAATGTTACTAGGGATTATTTTCTTCAGATAAAAACCAAAGTAAAAATCTGAAACAAAAAACTGATAAATCTCCTATTAGTGTGAGTATACAAATTTGGAATAAAATATCTAAATGTATAGTGCAAAAAAAGAAGACAAACTCAAAACAGCAAGGTTAAACAGAAGCTCAGATTCCCATGATGAATTCCTTTATCAAACATGAGTTAGGGCACAAATTCACTCAAAAATATAACTAACATTTCGGTTTATTTTTGTCCTTCGTCATCACAGAATTTGCAAATCATCGTCCTTAATTGATATCGTAGTTAGCGTTTACATGTTTATCTTTTCTGACAAATAATCAACTTATCTGATTTCTTCATTTAAATTTACTCTTTTAAATCTAATCTTGTACTGTTCTTTCGTATATTTTAAAATTACCGATCTGTTATTCAATTATAATTCTTCACAAAAATATCTCTCCCCTTTAAAAAGGCTAAATTTACCAAAATTGATTTGCAGTTATAATAAACTGTAATTTGGTAGGTTCGTTTTTGAACTGTAGGGTAATTTGGACACTTAAATGTGTAGTTGTGCGATTTTGTTAAGGTACTATATATTATAAGGCTAATGTTTTGGGGAGATACTATAGCCTTCAACCTCAGTTAAATACTGTCTACCTTCCTGGGTGGCAAGTAATCTTTTACCAGTTTGACGCGACTGACAACATTTGACAATCATATCGACTTAAAATATATATCTATCAGAATAGCTTTAATTCGAGGAGGTCTGTTGATCTGAAACATATAAAGTCCAGAACTGAATAAACTTGTACAGAAAACGAAAAAACCTCTATCTAATACCCGTAACCCTAGATTATTAAACATTAACTGTATTGTATCTAGTCATTTTTCTTGCAAAAGAGATTTTAGAATGATACACCTCGCGAATCAAGAACATTTGATATTTTTGTCCAATTCCGTTTTAAATTTTTTCAGTCATACATTTTTATGTTATTGCTTACAACTCAATGCAGGTTGTTAATCTTTCAGATAACGCTTTAATTTTATTCTTTAAACATTACAAGACATGATCAATTTTTACTTCAGTTTTATCTATTCTACATTGGTGATGTTGTATTTAAGCGGTATAAATGTACTCTCCTTATAAGTTGAAACATGAATCCAAGGGAAACCTCATTACTACATGCGATGATTGCGAGTTTAACAGAATACGATTGCATTCGACCCAAACAAAAGCTTCACGATCGATTTAAATGTAAATTTTGATTCAATTTTATTTCTCGGAAAAATATAGATCTTAAAGATATCCATCTAAAAATAGCTTTTTGTTATATTAAAAGAAATATATAAAAATAGGCATGACTGTCCACGAGACAGCCATCCTCTAAATGACAGTCGAATTAAAACTTCTACAGGTCCCATTATGGCCCCCAATAATGAACCAGAGTCTATACCATAACAGAATCTCTAACAAACCCGAAATACAAAATGTGAAGCTATTCATAAAACACGATATTCATGATTTTGTTGAAAATAGAATTCAAAAACTCTAACTCTTCAAATTCTTGATTACAAAGAATGCACTATGATTTGATGTTTCCCCATAGTAAACAACAACGGTATACCCTATTTTTTCATTTACTTAAATTGATTTTATAAGGATAACATTTCCATATTAACTCTCTTTCCATTGACAAACTAATGTATTTTACCTATGTAAAATATTATTAATGTGTTATTTTTTTAAATAACACGATATACTTCATTTTTGGAAAGTATAAAAAGGAAAGTTTTAGTGATAATCTTAATAAAACATCACTTAGAAAACCAAAAATCCTATTTACAGGCTACATCAGAGGAAAAGTATTATCTAAAAGAATTTAAAGACGACATTAGTAATTGTGAAGCAGATTATGTTCAAGTCATCGTTGATCAAAGTTTCTCTGGAAATATTGCTGACGCATTTAAAAACTCCCCTGAGCACAAGAATGTCGTCGTGTTTGCCAGCGGAAAGGACAACGAGTATGCATTTGATGATGAGTTCACGCGTCACTGGGTAACAGCCAATCATACACTAGACTGCACATGGGAGGTACAGAAGGTATGTATCATATCAAGCTCCAAGACATGGAAACATTTTTCAAGGGGATCTATCTTTAAAAAGAACACAAACTCATTATAGATTAAAAAGACCAAGAGTGTCAAAGGATTAAAAACAATGTCAAGCCTTATGACACTATTTTCCCCAAAACAAGACGTTGTACAAGTGCAGAGAACACCTGGACCTCCTTGAATCTCGTCACTAATTATTCAAATAAATTACTAAAGCATATTTTGTACATATCCATTAATCATCTTATATTCGGTGACCGCCACTGAAAAGAAAGTGATTTGACTCCAGACAACTGTAGGTGAAATTGTATACATTCTTTATACACAGCTGATTTACTTTGTATAAATTTGTACTCACTAATTGTCGTAATTATAAACCTGGTGTAAATCATTGCCTTGTCATGACTTTCTCTCCCTCACATTTCTGAAATTAATACAATAATCAGATTCCTTCAGATACATTTTCAAAATTCATTAAAATTATGTTAAAAAAGATAAACAAGATTCAATTTATCACAGCTATTATTCTAAATTATGTGTCAAACTGTAACTATCTTGCTTCATCTGCTACGAGCATTAAAATCACCATAGACAATACCAATTACCAAGAGAATCTAACATTGTTAGCCATTGATGATCAGAGATAGTTAAACTTTAAGTTGTCGAAAAATCCTTCTAAAATCAAAGTCCCCTGAACTGCCCTTGGCGCTGATATCAATTTTCAATAACCAGTTGAAAGGCTTGAACATCGCATTAAAACTACAAAAGCAAATTAAAACAATCAATTGGTTCGTTAGCTCTACTATCTGAAGTGTTTTTAAACATTTTGTTATGAACAAATTCTTTTTGTTTTACAGCAAATAAAAAATTCTGTCAGCAAATCAAACCCCGAGAGCCACGAAGGTCAAAAGGGTGAGGTTAGAACAACTATATTTGGAGCACCTTGTCATGTCATTCCGCCATTTTCAAAACGGGAATTACGTCACGAATATCTAGGTTGTCAGTCACTACCAACGGCATTGTGGATAAAAAATTTATTTGCTGATAAGAAGAATCCGTGGCTGTTTTAATAGTTTGCTTTCACAAAAAAGCTGCAATATTATTAGAAATTAGATATTTCGACGCTATCGTGCAAATAAACGAGGTTGTCCCGATATCCGGTTGTGACATTGACAGCTGATTATTGCCATTAGATGTATCCCAGTTGACTATAAGTGCTATAGCTGTCTGTGTTCCTTTTGTTTGCAAACAAACAAAAGTCGTCATCATAATGAAATCCATATTGTTGTGCAAAGTATTAATTTCAAAAACTATCACGATGATATGCAATACCATTGACAATTTATGTTGTATAGAAGTAACCATGTTTGTAACTTAACTGCCAGTGTAGAGAAGTAACAAAATTTGTCACTTGCCAGACTTGCTTGTACAATTTTGCCGCAAGAAAGATAATTAGCAAATTAACCTACGACTTGAAGGGTTCAGAATACCTGAAAAAAAACCTTGTATAATTTCAAACATGGTAATGCTTCAAATGCTTCTTTGCTTTGAATTAAACTGTATCATTCCAGTAACCATGAACACGTACGCGGGTATGACGTGTAGTTATGTGATGTCAATATAACGGGTTGTGATGTGTGTACAGTTTGTATATAGTTTGTACATAGTGAAGTATTTATATCGTACCTCTGAAAGACTGTTGTACGATGTTCCACGTCTTCATTTGTTTTCATTACAACTCATTTATTGTTGTACAATTGTTAACTATGAAAATAAATACTCTTTCATCATTAGCTGTTTCAGTGATTGTATGACCAGAGACAAATACTTTAAAAAAGTCATTTAAAAATAGGTGTGTTATGTAATCGGGCACGTTGCGACGAATGTCAGAAAAAAATTTAATTTGCATCTAGAACCCAAAATTGCTGCAGTTGCTGCAGTTATTTGTTGCGGTATGAAAATAGAAGTTTGAGCCTATATTTCTTTAGAATACTTGTGATTGTGGCTAATAATAAACGCTGGATTTTGTGCTGCTACTTTTCTTCGGTCTCTGCTGGATCTGTGTTTTTATTATGCCTTTGACCCACTTATCCTAATGTCGTAATCTTCTTCTAAACTTGAGTTTCTCAAAAAAATCTATGGAAGGTCTGCTATAAAATAAAATAAGAGATGAGACATGATTGTCCATAGGACAGCAATCCACCAAATAACAGTCGAACTTTAAGTTCTACAGGTCCTATTACGTCTTCCAAACCGTAACGGAAACTGTAAAACGACTCCCCTCAAATACAAAAGGAAACTATTCATAAAACACGACTGATAAAAGACATATTTAATTTGGTGTCTCTATCACACATGGACATGGACAATTTCTATTTACAACTGGCTGACTTACGTCTCAAAGGGATGTTTGGTGTTTCCCATTTTGTGCAGATCGAATAGAAATCAGTCGGCTAGGGATACTCTGATCTTTTGAAATGAATTTTACAATGAATTTTTAAATCATTGTTGCTCTGAAAACGTTGTACAAACTAGATCCAAAGTTGGCAAAAACACTTATGCAAAGTAATTGTTCGTTATCTAATAAGAACACAAGAACCGCCCAATTTAAGTCAGGATCATAAGAGAAGTAAGCTTAAAATGTTTTCCTCGGAGAAATCCTATATAAATAGTTTTTACATAACAGTGATTAATTTCTTACAAGAATTTAATCTAACGTTGTCACTTCTATGCCAAATCTGTGGATACCAATCCTTTGTTCCTTTTCTTTTCGTTTAATCTTTTACTTTGTTTCAAATTTGTCTTGTCTCTTTGAACTATGTACTTTTGATCTCTTACATTGGTATTAAGGAACAACATAGCTTTACGACAAGAAAGATGACTTTAATTTTCCCATTGTAAACTTTCCGTTCATGTCTAGCAACATTCCATCCGCACCTGCATATGGAGTGGATATTTGTTACACTACACCAGGGCTTGTGCTTCCTATCAGGATTTTATTGATAGAAGGTTGCAGCTGTAAAGAAAGCTACCGAGCCAATTTTTTCTCATGGAAAGACTAGAGTGATCACTCCGGAAATTTTTCAGTGGCCATCATGATTTGGTTGTACGGTACGAAATATCAATTTCACAAATGACAATGAATATCTTCTTACTGTCGTGATTACAAATCCTTTACCGTGGTGACTAACGTCGATAGCTCTGCTGGTGGAACATTGGTCCCCTAGGGTATTCACCAGCCCAGTTGTCAGACTTGTCTGACATAAAATTTATCTAACAATGTTTTACAGAAATTTACTGCATTAAAATTCTAAAACACTGAAAATACGGAAAGGCCTTGAAAAGTAAAGCACTTAGTAGTGGTCCCTGCTGTCGAATTTGGCTTCCCATTTCTGTTTGTTTGGGTTTGAGTGCTTCTTTTGCTATACTTGAATATTTGACTTCCTATGTTTCGGTTCTTATGCTACTGATGAGAGGTCACTCCTTGGCCGACAAAGGATAGATATCATGCAAGTCAACTTGAAATGTAAAGTTATATTAAGTATGTCTATAAAGTTCTAGTGCTGTATTGTCAAAAACTGAAATTACAACACGAGATGGTATTTATGCCTAATAACATTTGTAACGCTTATTTCAATCTGCAATAAGATTGCAACTGTAAGTACATACAAAAGTTTCAAAGTTCTTAGAACACTTATGAATCTAAATCATTTAGGAACTAGTATTTTTTAAGAAATATTTTGAAAAAATAAGCCTTAAAGCCGAAGTTTCAACGCAAAAGTGGGATTATCAGAATTCGCGTATTGCATGCAACCATGCTCCATAATAAACTCTCTGTAGCGGTGGTAATATTTTTCAATGCTCGCCATAAACTCTAATTCATTACAATTAAGAAACAGATCTACAAAGAGGAAAATACATATTATCTGTCAATATTTTTTTGTGTGGTTGGAGTGCAGTGTCGCATACAATTACTCCATATCTTTTGATTTCTACATTGAAATTTAGTAACTGGCCCTTGCTTGGAAATGTGATTATGCAGCTGAGCTACACGACATGAAATAAATAATTAAATAGGTGAAAATGAACATAAAGTAAAAATGTTCTTCATTTTCATTTAAAACTCGTATTGCATGTATTTTTTATGTAATTTGTCGCTAAATACACGAATGATAATCTTTCTCGTTGTTTTTGGTATCCTTAAATGAAATGGATCTAGTTTGTTTTTCGCAGATATTTCTTAAAGTATTTGTTTTACGTAATATTCATTTCGATTTGTAAGGATTTGAGTACCTCTTTAAAAAACAAAATTACCAATTTTGAATAATATGGAGAATTTTCTATGTATATATCAAGGAGTGATAAGACGTGATGTCATGCTACAGAGAGTGGGGTTATTTTTTTTTATGATTACCCTAAATAACTAATACAATTTCGATATTTTAATAATACAATTTCGATATTTTAATAATACACTTTCAATATTTTAATAATACAATTTCAATATATTATTAATGAGATTTGCATAGCGCAAAAGATAGGATAAAAATGAAGAGTAATTAACTATATTCGATATAATATATGGGTTCTAAATTATGAATTAGAAAATATTACACACAGATTTCCACAGACATCTTTAAAAGACATTGTAATTAACTTTTAAATACTTGCAGGGAATGGTGGTAAGCATTTAAACATAATCTTACGATATGCAGGACACACTAACAAGAAGTGATACTCTCATATTACAACACACACAAATTCTTTCATTTCGTTCCTGGTTAATATATCTATCAGTTTCAACATGATGATGTACCAACTTTAAAAAACGAAGTAAATAAGGTCAATGATTTATGTACAAGTGAACCAAGAACAGCATTTTGTGTAGATTCTTATTCCCTTTAAATAGAAATACAAAATTATCAATGTTGAACAAATATGGAAAATGTGGGTATGATATATGTACTTTTCTAGGAGTAACCGCTCATCAGTAGCATTATAACCGAAACGTAGAAATCAAAGACCTACACAAAGCAAAAGAAGCACATGTTACGACCCTTTGTGGTCAGTTCGCTTTCTTTGATCTTTCTGGTTTCAAGTTGCGATCATCCATGTTTCCTACATAACCTATATAAAGTTTACACAGAAGGTGTGTGGTTTACTATTCATAGTATAGAAACAAAAGTCAATAATCTTTGTCTAACTTTGCCGTGTTTACAGACCACCCTTTCTGTGTATACTTACGTTACCTACCATCATTAATATTTACCGTTTATATTGCATGGTACTTCTTGACCTGTTTGGCAGTGTTTCTAACACTTGTAAATCTGTATGTTATTTAATCTGATCTGTTAATTGTAAACTCATTCATTCTCATCTGCAAAATCCTTTCTCAGCACCAGTTTTGTAGATGTCTGTATTTTTCATTGAGATCACAAGTTCCACAATCAGGTAAAAATGTGGTACAAAAATTCATCACCTTAAAACTGCCACCGGTTGATGGGAGGTTGGGAAGGGATTGATAATTTGGCCTTTAGCAGCCGCCTTCTAAAGTCTATAAAATGAGATTTTTACGTGCGGAAGAGTGACATTCTCCAAAGACGCCATCCATTATAGTCCTCGGCCAGTTTACAGTTTAATGTTGCTGAAAAAACACGATTCTGTGTTATGGATTTTGTTTTTAGTATGTCGCAATAGTGACGTAAGAACTTTGACTGATGCCGGGATAAAAGTACTAAAACAAACAATCTGTATTTAAAATATGGACGATGTTTTATCCGATACGTCTGTATTGTTTGCAGGCAAAATTCCTGCTGCCATTTTTGAGTTTGAATAACCTATCAAATAAATATACAATATTGAAATGACTTAGAGAAATTATCTTTCTGCGCTACCCCCGGGGTATAGAAATAGGCCGTTCGGTTTCTCCGCCTGCGGGTAGAACCCCTGCTTAAGGGGCGTCCGTTAGTTCGA
>JAULBM010299180.1:0-14973 GCA_032357055.1 Geukensia granosissima | reverse complement strand
AATAAAATATGTTCAGTTTTACCATATCTTTTATGAATGATAGGATTGATAATTTAGTTTTTTTTCATCGCTTATTATATTTCATGCATGTATAACTAACATGCACCAATATTGTTTGGTATTTTAATTATTAGAGTTGAAAACCTGTAGATGTTTTAACTTTATACATTGATTGATTGTTGGTTGCTTAACGTCCAGTTGCAAATATTTCATGCACATTCAGTACGAGAACAAGTTCAACAATTATCAATATCGAAAAGGGGGAGGAATGGGACACAACAGGGCAACGGTTTTTGACTGCCTTTGGAAAAAGGGAGTGATGAAAAATGATGTGATGAGTAAGGACAGAAAATTTAGCCTTTTGTAGAGGAATAAACCTGCTCTTTTTCGAAAACTACAAAAGAGGTTATTTACGTGCAAGGAGCGTGGCACTCTCCAAACACGTCACCCACTAATGTCCGCGGCCAGGCTGTCCGCATTATAACCTGCATCCCTCCAACGAGGGCCTCCCCTTTCCACCACGGGTTCGCGCTGTTTCAGATCTGTTGGTCGCATGCAGACCGCTCCGGTGCCCAGAATATTTGAATAGCTGTCTCATGGACCGTAATACATATTTGCTGCGACTGATCTATATTAAAATTCAAAGAGAAAAATAGGAAACCTAATTATATCCGACTAAAACATAATAAGTCAATACGACAGTTAAATCATTTAAAAGATATTTAAGGCGACAGCATATTAGTGGAAAAATGAAAATGAACATTGCGGAGTCATAGGGTCCTCGTACATGACGTCTTGACTAATGAAAATCAACCAGAACAATCATGATGTTCTTAGAATTCTTTAGTATTTCTGAAAAGGTCCATTTCAAAATACCCAATTGAAAATAGTCAAAATTGCAAGGTCTTAAACTAACCAGCAGCAGCTTGCTATTGAAAAGATATTTTCGGCTTATGGTGGGATCCGTAATATACATGTTTTTTTTTGTTTCTTCATTGTGTTTCTTTTTGTGTGTGTATCGTGTTTTGCCATGTGATATTCCGCGGTAATCTAGTTTTAACCTTTGGCTTTTCTTGCTGCAGAATATACAGTTTTTTACTTGACTAATATGCTGAGTTTTCACCTGCTGATATATAAAGAAAAACATGTCATGTTCCCCTGCCACACTTCTCCGGCTTTAAGTCGACCAGGCTGTTTTCCTACTTTTAAATATCTCGTAGCATAAAAGCAGCAGATATCACTTGTAATATCTTTCTCTTGAGCCACACATGAGACGGAACATACGTCACTAAACCGCTGAAACGATATTCCATATGAAAATATGAGTTGTAGCACTGTTTTTAATGAATCAGATATCCACCAAAATCAAAATTGCAAAATAATTCAACAATTAAAGGTTCTTCAAGGATAATGGCAGGATGTACATTCTTGTTGACGCTCAAATCAAATCACTGGTATGTATTAGACATACAAATGAATTGAACACTCTCACTCTGTTCCATAACATTAAGCGATGAAAGCAGACAAAAGCTTCCATGATATATATCCTACAAAACCAATTAACTGCGTTATCAGGTTATGAAGCATCTCTCACTTGTCAAAAAATCTGGCGAAACACCAAATTAGTGAATTAGTGTCAATAATACGATTGCGAGTCTTTTATGTTTAAATTCTACATACTAAATCTCCCTTATTTCAACTGGCAAGCAAAAAAGTAATCTACTGTAAGTTGAGCAATTGCTAATTTTTGTTGCGACACTATGCGATTTCTGTTGTACACTGTATTTGCATTATTATATGTATATGTATTAAATTGGTGAAAAAATTGCTCCGAAGATTTTATCCGTCGATATTGTGGGAGTTTCTTCTGTTTTATTTTGATATTTGTGTTGAGTTTTTAAATTGGAGTATGTTTGTTATAGAGATGCAAAACCTGACCAATATCTCTCTTGTTTCTAGTTTTAGAATAAAACAATTTGTGGGCTGTTATTAAAAATGAATGAAGAGAATAATATTGTTTAGTTTAAAAAATCTATATTTATCGACTGGGGTCTTAATTTAAACTCTAATCTTCTTGTTTAATTTAACATGATTTTCACATGTTGAAGTTGCCTTCCTATGATTCGGTTCTAATGCTACTGATGAGAGGTTACTCCTTGAAATTACATATAGCATACCTAAATTTTCCATATTTATTTAACATTGGTAATTTTGTATTTTGGATATTACGCTTTATTTATTACCTTATATAAGGTGAAGTTTTGCATTTTTAAGGATAAAAATACTGATATTGAGAACCTTGCAATTTTGGTATTGAAAAATTTGTTATCGCTGAAAAATTTGGAAAAGCATGCTTTATAATGATCTTCAGCAAAATAAAACATTTTCCGGCAATTCGGTGATTTTTAAAAAGTAATAACTAGCTGATTTAAACACTGTGTAAAAAATTAGAGCTTTGCTTGTCTATACGAACTTTGCATACATTTTATAAAATGATATAAATTATAAAGTTCGTCTTTGTCTTGGCCGTGTCTGTATAAAAATGATATAATTATATGCTGTAAATGTCAGAGAGAGCACACTCCAACAATGAGAGAAACAGAGGGAATATTCAAATTTAAGTCCCTAAATGCCTTTAACAAGGATGGAATGTCAATCCTTCTCTCAAAATCTTCTCTAAATCGGCCCAAATAAAAAACGTGTATTCGAAGAATAATTTGCTCCTAATTGAATATTAACAAAAATGTACATGCAGCAAAACATGTAACACAAAGGAAAACTTATGACCACAATTCCTGACATGGGACAGGCAAATGAGACATGTGGTGGAGTTAAACTTGTTTAGTGGATCGTAACCCCGTGCTTCCGCCGACAACTGATCAAAGAAAAAAAATCAGAGAAATCAACATCAGTAACAGATGAATTATAACAATAAAACAGAAATTCACTCCGACTAGAGGACACTTGAATGACAATAAATAAACTAAACAAAAATAAATGCAAAAAGAAAGTTACTTCTCACATGATTGCTCACAGCTACTGAAAGCAAGCTCAGGGTGAGATTCCTGAAGGTCGACTTAGTTGACCACTTTCTTTCGCTCTCTCTTAACAAATCTTTACTTGTTCCCGTCATGAATATGCATAGAAGATTTTCCGTTTGACATTAAGAAACCAACAACCATCCTTAACAAAGCAATAATAAAAACTAATAGACAAATAACTAATAATAAGAAAATAAAATTAGTGATAGTGGAAACAGGAAAATAAAAAAAATCAAGGAAGGCACTTTCTGTAACCTTTTTCGAGTTTCTTCCGCTGTGATTAAGATATGATCAAGTCTGTATAAAAATAAAAAAAACAATGTTGTTTGTTGGTTTTTGCTATTTCAGGGACTTTGTTTTGGTTTGTTTCTTTCTTAGATTTGGTTTAACACCACTTTCAAAATTACTTCCGTCATATCGTGGTGGCAAGTGTAACCAACAGAAGAAGCCGGAGAACCCGCAGAATATCACTGGAAACCTCAACACAACTATTTTTTTAAGCAATGCCAGGTGCAATCTTAACGGCTATATGTGCTTTGATTTAAACTTTTAAAAGTGTTAAGGGCTTTTCTGGATTTACCTTCACCAGACAAACTATGGGTCAAACAACGTAAATTCAACAAACTTTATGAATTTCTATTTATATACCTGGACCAAATGAAATATACAGTTCATAAGGTAAACGTAATTAACATCGAAAAACCAAATATAAAGATTACAAATAACAATGTTGGAAAGATGTAAACCGTATCATGTCAGCATACATTCTAGTATCCTACAATAAATAAAAGCATACAACTCAAGCACACGGAAACTTTTTAAGACCTCCAGACAGCACAAGAGTAAAACTCCGTAATAATTTTTAAAAGAAAGAATATGGAATATATACAAGAAAGATAGGATTCACATACTACATAAGCCGAAAGAAATTTCCAAATTTGCTCATTGCGTTTTTTTTTTAATTTTCCCACATCAGACACGGTAGAGGTAAAAAATAGGATGATGGTCAAACTTGTAATAAATTTCTAGTTACAGTCACGGGCAAAATGAAATATATAAGAAAATGAAAGATATGGGGTAAAAGTCGAACAAAATGTTCTCCAACGACGAGAAAACAAGAGGAAGTTTAAAAATCAAGAGGTCAACACGGTTCATTGAATATTATATCAAGGAAACTATATATGTACATACTTATTCATAGAGTTATTTTAAACTTGAAATATCTCCAGCAATATTTTATCGTCCTAATTTTATGTAAATAGGAAGCGCTAGAAGACCGAATTGTCATCAAAAAGTGGACAATTGAAATTACCAAGAAAAACTGAAAATAAGAGGACAAAGCAAGGTACAAATAAAAACCATAACTACGTCATTTTGCTTTTAAATGCATATCTATAAAAAGCATATATTTTTTTTCAATTTCACATGCATTCGGTCTGTATTTACAGGTAAAACATAAGAACACAAATCCCGTTGTTTAACTTGCACTTGTAGTATGAGTAAAGAAGGAAAAAGTTATGGTTGTCGATGTGATAGACACAAAAAAATTCCAATTACAAATATCTCAACATCTACTAATAACCAAACAGCTTTCAGCAATGGACAAAGCTAGAAGAATGAAATGTAAAATTATAAAATAAAACAATAATATACCAATAATAGCTTACAGCGCTAAACTAGTAAATAATACCTACACCAGAAAAACAACACTATTGACCATTGTGGGGTTAAACATATTACTTTTGTCTTGATCTATTGATTAGGTTTCTGTTCTTCAATAGTCATGTTAGTACAGGTAGAATCAAAGCAGAAAAAAAATCATTCAGAAAAGTCATAACGTCAGAAAAGGAAGTCGATAAGACAAAATGGGAGAAATCTGTAGACGACAAAAAATTTCTAAAAGTAATTCAGAAAAAAAGCAACCAAACCCGTCTAGAAATACATTCAATCCTTGTGGAAATACCGACGTTCTGTCTTAAATACCGGTGCTCTGTCAAGCAATACATGTAGAACTACCTTCAATTCGTCTAAAATACCTGCAAACCGTATATAAATATATACAATCCGTTTAAAAATACCTGCAATATGTATAAATGTACCTACAAACTGTCTAGAAACTACTGAGATCCGCACAGAAATAGCTTACTGTCGAGAAATTCCCGCGGCCTTTTTTGAAATAACTACAATATGTCTCAAAATATTTCATCCATAGCCCTCTGAGAATCAAACAAAACAAGAACAAGGTTTGAAAAACTCTACAAAAATTGTTTACCATTTTGTACATTGTAAAATCTTGCTTGACAGGTTGCAACAGCTGAATCAAAAACTACTCAAAGGATATGGTGGTTTTTGGACAAATGATTGATTTATTGATTGATTATATGTTGTTCAACGTCCAGAGACAAATATTTCTTGCATATTCAGAACATACTAAGGGGTGATGATGAATGAACCCTGCATTTTACTAGACATAAACACAAAGCCGGATTTTTTCACGTTTTAGCCACATATGCCATATTTCACAGACACATTATTCTGACTCTGGTCCAACCAGTCTTTGCTCTTACTCCTAAATGTTGCGTGATTAGCGGAGAAGCAGAAAATACCCATTACCATTATAAGGAATTCGAAGATACCAAAGGGGCAGACAGAAATCGTTAAGTCTATAAGACAGACAAGACCATGGCCAACAAAATGAAACGAAAGACAAACATAGAACACACAACACTACATTGAAAACTTAAGCTATTAATAATATTGCACCGGTATTAAGCTTTTTTTCAACTAACCAAATCCTAATATGAAAATTAAAGTAATGAATCGGTAATGAAAGCAAGCCACGCCACGTTCAGGAAATAGTTACTGGATGTTCAAAATGTAGAATGATGTTTGAACAGTCAGAATTGTTTTACAATGTAAAGGAGTAGAGGCATAAAGTCCCTTTTGGGCCAAAATTTCAACCTTATACTAATGTTATTCCCCAGTTTGCTAAATGAAATTCAGGAATAGAAACAACCATTTTACAGAAACAATTACCGATATTTGCAGAATTTTGAACAATATTGTCATTAAATATGTCTTGTTTAAAAAACTGTCTCTTCACCGTTTTGGAATATAATTTGGAGTGATATAATATGTGCACAAACATGAACCAACTTCACTTTTTATGAAAAGATGGAATCGGAATTCCATCAAATTATATCAAAAAAATTGGGTTGTTTTTTCATTTGCTTTATGTTTTCTGATAAAAAATTGTGGTTAAATATAAAAAACATCTACCATTTGGAGATATCTTTTAAAAATATGCACAGAAAGTAAGATCATAGTGACATCATAGTACATGCCATTTATGTCAAACAGCTTCTATTTCTTTTATCTGCATTATGATAAATACTATTGACCATATTTCAGAAAGTCAAAAACATAGCCGGTAATTGAGCCTGTTTGTGTTTTTTTTTTATAAACTTTATATTTGTCGACATATCATAACAATAGCAAGACTTAATTTCTTTTAATCTTATATTCACACAGAAGTATGAACAGCCGATCATCATTCATTTGTATAAGTTAATTTAGCAGTCACAATGAAAACTTTTTGCAGGATGTAATGGATACAGTTCACGCTACGACAGACACGGCAAATACTTCAAACCTCCAGAGCCAATAACGCAATGGTATCCAACATTCTCCGGAAGTGGCATAATATTAGGAGCCGATTGTCAGCAGAGGTGTACAGCAAGGTTGGATTTTGTTTGTTTGTGTTGCCACTTACTTTAAACCTGGATATTGTCTGTTTACATGGATGAGACCAGAGGATGATAGGACAATACTATATAGATGATGCAACCTACGATGAATATGTTAGACTGTGTTTTTTAAACTAGCTCTTTTTTCAAGGAGTTAATGAAGTCCAAGTTTTTTTATTGAATTGTCTCAACTATATGTAATATGCATTCGGATCTCATCGGGGACATTTATTCAATAGCGATGGAGCAATTGAACTAGAATTAGAAACTAGTGTTACAAATTGTAGACAAGTATGCTCTGAAGAAATTGAAGAGTTAAAACCATTCAGCAATTGTAATACTTGAGTGCAGATATAGCTTATGCATGCAATCAGTAAGATCATTTTCAAAGACATTAACGCAAGATACATTATGACGTAATAAGGTTATAAGTTTTTAAATGGAACCAACGAAAGAGAAGCAATTTCAAAATGATGTTTCAAACTGCGAAGAAACCAAATTATACGGAAAATGTTATAGATTTGAATGTCTCATATATCAATGTTCATTACTTTTAGTCAGGTTTTTATATGTAATTTTGATATTTCAAATTTCACGAAATAATTGTTTAAAACTTTGCCCATGGTTTCCTCTTTACCCATACTTAGAAACTAAAATGTTGTTTCGGTCAAAACAAAACCTAGGTCAGAAAGCATCATAGCTGTACAAAGTATTATTTACCTTAAAGAGTATATAATTTTGAAAAACCTAAATTAAAGCAACTTGTATAGATGAGGTTTGGTCAAGTTTTTAGGTCTTGACATCTTTGAAATATTTATTTATTAAAACAGCACTGGATGTTCACAAATATGTAAGAATTCATTTTTATAAATTTAAGGAATAAGGCTAAAGCCACCACAATAATCATTGGGCAGTGGGAGTTGTGCCATTTTGCCAAACATTATTGAATGCCATTTGGATACAAAAAATGAGATTTTGTTTATAATACTGCCTGGTTTTAGACAAATGCTTAGCATTGTTTTACAGATGATAGGGAACTTTGTAACTATTTCCCCAGGGAAGCTGGAATTTGTGTGATGGCCAGATGTTTTTAGCTCCGCTTGCGAACAAGAAATTTCTCCACTGCAATTTAAACAATACAACATTATATACAAAGGGAAAGATATGGGGTAAAGTGCCAGGATATCATGCTCCATCTTCATAGGGTACAAAACACTAAATCTTAAAATAGCATAGTGCTGTAGCAAAGCTAGGATTTAATAAGGCCTACTTTATCTTTCAATAAAACTTCTATAAACAGTCTCATTGCATCAGTTTTAGAATGTGAAATTGGAGGAAAACTGTTGAGGTCGCCACAAGGCCGACAACAATTCTAGAATAGCACTACATTTGACAGGCTCTGGATCGACACAAAGAAATAAAACCTTTGTACGTAGAGTTATGTAAACATTGCTTTATTGTTATTAAAACATATTAATACAAAAAACAACCGATAACCTCGACCCTGACTTAGGACAGCACGCGATACTGGTGTTGTGATTAAACATATTTTGCTCGTGCCAAATTTTCCCCACATTTAAGAAAGCAAACGCTGTAAAACAAGTAGTTTCTAAAAGCATCATTTTACTGGATATATATGCATTTAACATATCTTTTAACAGAAAAAAACACTTAATGTCAATTGTTTATACAGGTTGTATATTTCAAAAAATGCTTTTGTATGAAGTATCTTGCGCCCAGTGAACAAAGTACCGCGAACACTCGATTTGAATGCCATATTAGTTGGAAATTGAGACAAATTCGGAATTTTTTCCTGAAATAATGCAACGAAGATCGGTAGTTAAATTTAGTATAATGGATTATTCGACTTATTTTGAAAATTTGTTTTTCGTAGAAATCTGTGATTATGCACCTCAGAATCTAAAACAAACAAGACTTTTTCAATGATTTGTACACAAAACTTTTTAACTTCTCTTTTGTACGTTCCTTAGCTAAATATACAATTAAAATATGCATCAAAGTGATTTTAAATAACTTTAAGTTCTCGTAACAAATATATACAAATACATTTGACCTTTATGCATCATGAAACAGAGAATAATCAATTCTCCTATATTATTAATAATTATCAGCATGATCTAGATAGTAAAAAAATACGGTCACGAATGTTTTAAAAGTATAAAATTGTGTTCCCCTTTTTGTTTGATTTATTAAGATTGTGCCGTAATGAAATAAAAATATAGTCTGAAAGACTTGCTTCATTGGGACGTCATCAATCAAAGTTCACTGACCTGCATTTGGCGTCAATAATCCGACACAGAAGCATCAAAATACATTCCGAATTAGAGATATTGTATATCATTTTTAAATCTTAACACATAAATTACACCGCTATATTCGTTAACGAAAACAAATTATTTTAAAAAAAATCACATTGATCGAGACAAAATATTGCATATCTAAAATCCTTTTTCATAATAATATTCCCTGAATGATGCAAAATTGAATTTAAAAGCAATTATTATGAATCGCTAGAGAAAGTCCAACTAAAAGAAATATGTGCACGTCTTTTTAAATTTCACTTAAGAACTACTGCCAAAAAGGAGGATGGCAGACCGCCAAATTTAAATCTCCTTAAAGAAATTCAGGCATAGATAATAGCATGTAAAACGTTGTTTAGAACGTGTATATATAAACCGTTAACTGTGGAATTATTTTTTTCTTTTGATTAAAAATAAATACAAACGCAGAAACGCATAAATATTTAAATGTAGCTCGAAAATCACACTCCATACAAAAAAGCCTGACATAGAGTTTCGTAGCTTAATCCAATGTAATTTTATTCATTAGTATAATAATTGTTAAAACAAGGAACAATATTCAATATCAAATTTTCGGAAATAATTCAAGTAGATAAATAAATTAAAGATTATATCTTATTTCACGAGCTTTTCTTGACTCTGAAATCAGCACATCCTGTTTGCATAATCCAAGATACCGTTGGTTATATTAAATATTTCACTGATTGGTATATTGATATTTCAACATTATTTCATGTATCACTGGAACTTGGATCTTTGTTCTTCAACTTGATAAAGCCGGGAAATGACATCATTATCACTGTTGTTAAATACATTGCAGTACTCAGTAAACACATTTAATTTCGCCTGTTTTTCAGCTGATGCAGTTTGTACTTTATTGTAGACTGAAGATCTCTTTCTAGATTGTTATTAATTACTTCAAGGTAAGCTTGTATATAATTCTAAAAAAGTAAAGACGAAAAATAGTTTATGACTGACACAAAAAAAAAGGCGACAGAAAATATTTAATTATCTAAGCGTCTTTTTCGTAAAGCAACAAAATAAATGTTTTTAGAACACTTTAATGATATTTTCTTTAAAATTTGGCTCTACTTAACTAAGAGAAAAAGATTAAATATCTTCTTTATATCAGTCAAACAAAAAGAAGAACTTGCTATTACAACCGTGTTTGTTGTCGATGGAAAAAAAATATTAAAAATGAATAAAGTATTTCTAAAGGATGCTGCACAATAACTTTTAGTTCATTTAGCTAAGCGGTTTCTGGGAAGCTGATGTTTAAATAAATTAGCTAATCAGAAAAAGGATCCCCCATTTCGGCTATATTTGTATCATGATTTTGATTAATTCTATAAACTTCATAAAGAGCCTACCATTGATGCTTTCTATAAAGTTGCAGTTCATTTTGAGTGGTTTCAAAAGAGAATGTAATTTTTTAATCAGCCGATTAGTAACAACAAATTTCAAAAGTTATGTTTGTAGCCCAATCAGAATGAAATAAGGAAACTTTGTAAGATTTTTCATAGAAGCTTACTGTAAAGTTTGGTTTAAGTTGCTGAGCAATGTCGGAGTAGGCTTTGTTTTAGAAAAACAGCTAATCAGAAACAAGAACTTTTTGTGGTGGCCAAGTTTGTAGACTGTTCTGATCAAAATAAAAGAACTTTGTACGAGACCATCCATACACAGATGTTAACTGTCAAGAATGGTTTCATTTGACCTTATAGTGTACAAATGTAAGAGGAGAAACCTTATTTCAAAATTTCTTTTGATATTTAGTTTTATTTTATGAATTTATTTTAAAATTCACCAAACAAAAAACAAGAATTGCCTTTGGCAGCCATGTTTTTAACTCAATCGAGACAAGAAAACTATGTAAAGGACTTTCAATAGATTTTTTCGTTTAAGTTAGGTTCCTTTTCGCCTTGCGGTTTCAGAGAAGATGAAAATGTAAAAGTTTACCGAACAAAATGGACGAAAGACGCCAAGTGATGACAATTACTCACATGGCTTTTGTCCAGGTGAGCAAAAATTCTTTTAAAATCTAAAAAAACTGTGAAAAACAATGCCGCGGGCTGAAATATCAAATTGAGGTTTTAATATAAGAAACTGGAGTAAACCCGTATGATAAATTGAATTAATTACGTACTGTAGATGTACATTTCACCATCCTGTCCCAGACATCTCCTAGTAACATACAGAAACATCCCAAGCAATGTTCTGATCCTTCTTCTGCTAATTCCATTATAATAGTATGGATATCAGATAGCTTTAAAAGTACCAATCGAGAAATACACCCTGTAAATCTAATCAAATAACACAAATTTATTTACACTCACTATTGTTGGTACCTTTCGTATATATATATATATATTTATATATATATGTGTGTGTGTGTGTGTGTGTGTGTGTGCCCTCGGATGGTGGGTTTGTGTGTGTGTGTTTTTTTATGTTTTGGTTTGTTTTTTGTGTATTGTCTTTGCATTGTACTATTGTATATTGTGTTGTCTGTATACCATTGTACCTACAAAGGTTTGACAGCAATAATGAACAAAGGTTTGACAGCAATAATGATATATATAGATAGAGTAGAGATATACAAAAAATCATTTTTGTGACACATATCAATTCCAAATTTTAACTTCAAATGAAAGCAATCTTTTCAAATTCTAAAATTTGTTGTATTGTTTTATTTGTTAGATGGAACAAGAACTGCTACAGGTTTTCAAATTCGTTGATGGAAAAAACATAATTGTTAGAAATGCTGAACACTCCTTATTTCGTAAATATAAACGAAGGGAAACAGTTAGACAGAAAAATTCCATTCAATTCTACCAGTGATAAATTTTAACAAGAAAAGCGAAATGATTTCAACAATTTAGTAAAAGTTCAAGTTTCTTGAACACAGAGACTGTATGAAGTTTATACTTTTATGAAGGTGCAGGAAGATATCGTGTTATTTTTAAAGCACTTTAACCCTGCTTTTACTCAAACCTAACCTATCGAGGTATTATGCCTTTATAAATTTCAGACAGTTTTAAAAGTAAAAATCCAGAAAGTGTACATCCCGCTTAACTAATTCAATAGAGCAAAAAACTAAGTAAAACTTAGAAACCCTAAGACACTAATTTAAACAATCAGACATACTGCTACCAACGTGTATAGAAAAGAAGCAATGCTATGGAAGATTTAATGAATCCGTTATAATGTAAGACTTGCACAAAAGTAATATTTTTGGTATATATACAAATGTAACTACTAGTGAAAGTAATCAAATCATACCTTACGATTTCTTCTATTCTCCTTTGATGATGCTAAAAAATAAATAAATCTGTTGAATGTCGACTGATTATGCATAAATGTTATTTTCATCCTAAATATAACGCAACATATTTTCACTGCAAAATATTTCGGTGTTCAGTGGAAATGATTCAAACCCTAAAAGTTAAAGACTACGCTTCAGACACCGGCAAACTAATAGCTATACTGAAAAAAGAGTGTTCAAAATGCGACAAATAATTTAAGATAATTTTGTATTTTAAGATAGTGCATATGTTCTTGCGCACAGTCAACTTAGTTTTAATTCATAGGATGGGTTTTTATATAATTTTGTTTTATTATCTAACAAATAATTTATGAAAAAAACAAATGATGATAACGACATTGAAAATTTTCTAATTATTTGTTATAAAAAATTAGGGGTCTGGATTAAATGCTGGAAAGACGGCAATCCATTTCTTATTTAAATTTATAACAATTTATCTGCGTACAAACCGCTTTTCTGGATTAACCTTCATCAGGTACGTTAGTCAAACATTATAAAATTTCCAGACAGTCACAAAATCAATGCCGAAATGAACACAATTAATACAGGCCGTGTGTGTGACGGCGTCAATTGCAAAACGTATGAAGATCATGGTTCAAATGAACAACAAAATGGAAAATAGACCACTATCCTCCCAACACATAGTCCATAAACAAAAACAGTAGAGCAAACACCTCAAGCACGGGAAAGCTTTCTATTGCCTCCACACAGCCTCACAGCACTTAGAAAACGCAAACATTTTATTAAATTATAAAAAAGGATATGGAATAAATGCCGTTTTGGTGACGATATGGTGCGTCCACCAAGACATTTTTTCCTTATGCATGCATCTCTTTTTTTAAGTTGAATTGTTGTGACATTCATAGAATTTCCAACATCGAATCAAAGAAGACGCTAAGGAAAATCGAAGAGCATTACAAAAGGGGACTAGTCGACGGACACGATAATCTCGAACACATGAACAAGATTGAACTTAACACATACTGAACATATTAACAAATATACACCGATAAATAATACGGTCCCAAACAAAATCTAGAGGTGTACTCAGATGTGAGGGTAAGCGAATGATATTTTCGTCATTTGAAAAATGGGGAAATTATAAGAAAATTGTATTATTAAACTTAAATTTGTGTACCGAAAATTCTCCCCTTCCTCCGCTCGTGCGACATTTTTAACCTTTTCATCACCCTAACTCAAAATCCTGATATGCCCTGAGTATTATGAAAGCAGGCACACAATGATGAATATTACATATTCAAACCGTTTTAAATGCAAAACACATAATCACTGCACGATGATAAATACATGCAAATAATTCATTGGCCGCGAACCTAAGAAGGGTACAGTAACAATTGAATTACACAGACTATTACAGCTGAACAGCATAGAATCAAAGCTCAATGTCAATTTACTTATCAGAGTCGTGACGTGGAGTATAAAATAAAGCTTTCTGTCTACATATGTGGTTTACTTTAATAATAGAAAATATCATGTTTACGGTAATGACGAAACAAGATATTGATTCACATAATACCAGTACATTATCTTTGTACGGATGCAGTCTTTGGATAAAATGCTTTTAATGCTTATTACTCCGCTTGACATCATGATTATGTTGACCGGTACAAAATATATATTTCACAAATGACAACGGATCAAATCCGTTCGTATACCGATTGTGACTATAGCCCTTTCCGAAAAACCATTTCCGGAAGGCCGTGGTTCCTTCTAAAATTAAAATTTACATTCTGGTTCCCTGCTTCCGGGAAGTATGATGAAAGGTTTCCATAGAAATCACTGCTAAAACATGCATCTATTTCTGTCGGGAACAATTAGTTAAAGATTTCATTTTTAGTTTTTAGAAGATGAAATGTAGAGCGTAAATCCTTAAACTGCTTCTGGCAGTCGTAAAAAGCAAATGGTTGAAGATAAATACAGGGAAATGTTGGGTTTTTCTCCTTGCTCATTCTTACGTCGATGTGATGTACTACCAACAAAGGGGAAAACTCTTTCAAAATCTTAATTTCTAAACCAAACTCGGACTTCCGGAAATAGGTTTTCGGAAAGGACAATACACCGTCTTTGTCTACTGAGTAATACGACGGGTGTCACTAGTTGAGCAAGAGTTGTTTACCATTCCGGAGCACATTAACACACCCTGGTTTTTGTATTGTTCGTGTTGCTACATCTTTAGTTTTCAATGAAGTGTTGTGTGTTCTGTGTTTGTCTTTCGTTTCATTTTGTTTGCCTGGTCTGCCCCTTTGGTATCTTCGATTCCTTTTAAGCATTCATACCATCTAATCTTAACGAATCGATTCCAAATAGAACTTAGAACATATGGAACAAATCTATAAACCAATGTATGAACCCACAAGATAATAGTAAAAAACAACACAATGACAAGTTAAAGATAAAAATTTTTAAAATAAGCAGTTCTACTTAAAGACTACATAAGTAGGTTTTAAGTCTTGCAATAGCATCAAAACGTTTGATTTTTCCACCCTCTATACTACTATTCCACATTCAAAACTCAAAGAAAAATT
>JAULBM010299159.1:0-14974 GCA_032357055.1 Geukensia granosissima | reverse complement strand
TCAAAATTCCGAAACTTTCATGTGCATCTACAAGCTATATGCAACCATTCTATAATAAAATTAAAAGCCTGCCTTCATAATTGTAGGAGGAGTTCACATCACAAGAAAGTGTGACGGACGGACGGACGGACAGACAGACGGACAGACGGGGGTAACGACAATATCCCCGGAACTTTCATTTGAAAGTGCGGGGATAATAAAGATTTACTGAGGGAAATATGTCTTTTGAGTTCTTTTTGAAATGGTCACATGATAAGTTTTGTTTTGAAATTTCATGAAAAGACAACAGTCAAATTGACCGTGTTGTTTGTGGACAGAATAGGCAAGTCAAATGACAGGAAAATAGTTGTCTATGAAACCTAACTTACCCTTCTTTTTTGGTGAAGAACATGGAAAATTTTTAGCTCAGGGATAACATATATTCTAAAAGGAGATGGATATCATTGTCTATGAGACAGCCATCTAAAATGTATAAATAATATACATCTACAGGTTACTGTAAGGCCTTCACTAATGGACAAATATCCACACCCTAAGGCAAGCTGTTAAACAACCTAAGATGTAATGACATTAAAATCTAACAATAATCAGCCTATTAAGTATACAATGAGAAAATAATAACAATTAAAAATAAGAAAAATAAAAACATGAACCCCACTAATTTTCTCAACCTTGAACCCCACCAAATTTCTCACCCTTGAACCCCACCAAATTTCTCACCCTTGAACCCCACCAAATTTCTCACCCTTGAACCCCACTAATTTTCTCAACCTTGAACCCCACTAATTTTCTCAACCTGACACTGCTGGAAAGAACAGCCGACATGAACTCCACTAATTTTCTCAACCTTGAACCCTACTAATTTTCTCAACCGTGAACCCCACTAATTTTCTCATCCTGACGGGAAGAAAAGCTGACATGAACCCCACTAATTTTCTCAACCTGACACTGCTGGACAGAACAGCTGTACTTGGCAAACTAGTTGCTTGTTTGTGAGAATGGTCAAATGTGGACAATCAAAATTATCAATGAATTTTAAGTTATTGAACTAAATGTTCCAGATTTGACAAGAAAAACGAAATATTATATATACAGTATGTGGCCATATATATTGCACCACGTCATATTTTTCCTATATATTTCATATAAAATCACATTTTTTCGAAAAATTATTACAAAGCTATTTCTTGTCTGATTATCATAAAATTTGCATTGTTAAAGAGAAATTTTCAATCAGTTTTACTGCTTATTCTGATACAATTTTCTAATTGTCCACTCTCTAGATTTCATGAGTTAAACAGAAATGTAAATTTTGATGTCAAAATTTTACATAAATATAAAAGGAAAAGTGACTTAAAAAATTGAACTTTTTCTTGAATTCATGAATTCTTAAAAACAGAAGAGAAGAAAATTTTGTGTAAATAAACAATTAAACTGCTGAAAATTCTCTGTTCATTAGTGAAAATTTCTTAAAAATCGGATAAGAATTGACTTAGTAATAATTTTTTGAAAAAATGTGATTTTATATGAAATATAAAGGAAAAATATGTTTGTTTGTTTGTTTGTTTGAATGGGGTTTAACGCCACTTTCAACAATATTTCAGTCATATCGCGGCGGTCAGTTTTACTGGTGGAGGAAGCTGGATTACCCGGAGAGAACCACCGACCTTGGGCAGGTAACTGACGTGGTGCAATATATATGGCCACAGATCGTACATTTATAGGCAGTTTGGTAATTTTTACTATGATTTTGTTGCCTGATATTTTCAGTATTAGGCACTTGTGATCCTAGAGTTTTGATACTGGAAAATATCAGGCAAGTGGTCATGTGAGGTTGATTGTGATGTTGATGATAAATAGAACATCAAACGTTTAAAAGGTCTCACCTATAATTATTTGTATCACAGTGCGCCCTTTTAGCTCACTTAGATACTGATGCTAATTACAGTCTTGACTTTCAAAACATAATTGCAGATGCTCGGATCTTAATTTATTAAGTAGATAAGAGTAACCTACACATTTATTCACCTAATCCAGCAATAAGATTTTAAAAATGAATGAGCATATAAGGAAAAATATTAGTCTGTTAGAAAATAATCATGACCATGATGACGGTAATCCTTGGCTAACCCAATAGATTTTTCTGTGCTTTAAAATATGTGTACTATGGCTTTGAAATTAATTGTACATAAAGATACAACATATAAAATATGACATTTTGATCAGGACACCAGTCCAATGATAAATGACCCAGAACAAAACTGGCAGTATTAGATGGTAGACAAATTTGATAATTCTCTGATGGACAATTAAATATATACTTATAAATATGGTATAATGTCAGAAGTATTGATTTGATCTTGACCTTGTAAACAATAAACTGTTGTTTATAATTATTACTGTGTACAGTGACAAAGGCCGTAAACTGGCTGAAATAGAAGGAAGGTAACTGCATTATAGCACATGGTGAGTATGCTGTTATGTTTTTTCATCAAATTTATTCAGATAGACTGGGGTTTGTACCATAAATAGGTGCATGCAACTCACATGGCATCTGATAAGGTTTTTTCAGTGACCTCCTCAAGGTTGTTGCCTTTCTATTGATATTTGGGGAAATCCATTAAAGGTCAAGGTCACAGTCCAAAAGAAAATCTTTAAAAATTTTGTAAAAAAAAGGTTTCGGGACAATAAGTCCAACAGTGGGAACTCTGTTGATTTTTGGGGATGTCTGTTAAAGGTTAAGGTCACAGTCTGACACAAAAAAAATCTTCAAATATTTTGTAAAAATAAGATTTCTGAACATGAACTCCAAAAGTCTATACCCAATTTAAATGAAAGTTTGGGATATTGATACATATTATGCAAGTGGACACCCTATTCTCTTTTTTGAAAATCTGTTCAAGGTCAAGGTCACAGTCACTAAAAAACTCTTTTCAAATTTTGTAAAAGTAAGGTTCTGGATGATAACTCCAATAGTTTACATCAAGTTCAAATAAATCTTTGGGAAGCTGGAGATCCTTTTGATTTAGGGGAAAATCTGTTCCAAGATCAATGTCTCAATCACAAAACAGCTTGAAAAATTTTATAAAAATCAGTTTTCCAGAAAATTACTCATAAAGTTAACATCAGCCAAACTTTAGGATAGTTTTACACACCAAGTCGGTGAGAACAATATTGATCTTTTGGGAAAATCTGTCCAAGGTCAAGTGACCTAAAAAAATTTATGAAGTTTTAAATCCCCGAATTTTTCATCTGATTATGTTGATTCCTTAAATTTGATAGCAGTAATTTTGTCTTTAAACTGTAACTATACAAGAGTCATGTTTGTTTTGGAACCTGCATTTCTAATTAAGTATCCTCAATGCCATTTGATTTTGTTAATTAATTTAAACATGCTTTAACATTGCAGTACAGATTTAACTCAGTTTATTATATTAACTTTTAAGACAGCCACACAGTATTGTTGAAATCATTTCAGTAAATCACACCAGTTTCCAACTGTCATCCAGATCATTTCCATTTAATTTCTGTCATTAAGTTGGAAATTTATAAGATTTTTTATCAAATGTTGCATAATTTTGATACTGAAGAAGAAAAAGATGGTTAAAAGCGTTATACACAGCTATACTCTATGTCAGAGTGTGTTGGAACGGGTAAAAACGTTATGGAAGAAAAACTGTTTGCCATATTCTTATAAAATAGTGTTTATTTTGTAGATGGAAAAAAGTGCAAGTAAGTTGCAGTACATGTAATACTTTTTAGAAATCACGATGTATTTAAAGTTGCGCCAAGATTTTAATTCTCTACGGGAATTTTACATTGTAAAGTCAACCATTTGTTTGCCGGAAGTGGCTCTTTGCACGCGCTAGCGCGAGACCGGGAGTACACATTCTAAACGCTACGTTATAATAAAGTAATTAAACTTGGATGAGATAAACATGCCAAATGGTTTGAGGCGCACCTGACTGGAAATTTAAAAGTAACTCTTCTTATATGAATCGTAAGAGAAGTTCCTAACAAAAGAAATGTGCGCGATTTTTTAAATTACTTTATCTAGCTAAAACTTGAGCGCTCCCGCCCAAAACGTAGATGGCCGACCCTCAATGTTAAATCTCCGTAGAGAAATTCAGGGGCAGATAATAGTACGTAAAGCGTTATTTGATAGTGTAAAACATAAACCGTTTACTGTGGGATAATTCTTTCTTTTGATAAAAAATACAAAGGCAGAACCGCACAAATGAATTTATAAAGCTCGAAAATCTCACTCCAGAAAAGCCTGACATAGAGTGTAGAATAATAAATTAAGGGTGTAATATAATTGTTTTGGGTACATTTTGCATATTTTGGTAGAAAGTTAAAGGTTTTGTCTGTACACTTTCCCCAGTTTTAGGAGATAACGGTGCATACACACTACAACCAATTAAATCTATCTATCTCCAATCTCGATTTTGAAAGAAATTCTACATATACATTTATAAACACTGGTAAAATATCATGTCATTGCTGATATATTTATCAAAATTCTCCATTACTGATTTAAAAGGAGCAGGAAAGGTCGAAGTATGTTGTTCCCACAGACAAATTTGAGTGTTGGTTAAGAATGGACTATTCATTATGATAACAATGTGTGAAAAGGATATCTACTTTGAAGATGATAGAAGATGGCATTTTGACTAAACAACGATCAAAATTTAAAGAACTTTGCTTAGAAGCAATAATCCCCAACCAATGTAGTACCTGACCTGGGAAAACCCCGATGCGACTGCATTCCCACCCAACTCACATTACTATGGGACAAACTTTGTTGCATGAAGCATCCAATTTATGAAACATCAAACAATTTGGGACGCATTTGTGATTTGGGGGTATTTTTATAGCCCAAAAGGATATATTTGCCGATTTTAGATTAAATCTACATATTAAATACAGATGTAAAAATGTTTATGTTCATCCAAGTTGACATATTGGGTAGCATTAAAAGGTCAAGGAATTGCCCTTTCAGATCATGTCTAGTTATAATAATTTAAGCTTTGACAAATTTATGATTAAAAAGTAGCCCTACCCAACATATATTTTTGCCATGTTTTTAGTCAGTCAAATATCATAGTTTTTTCAATGTGAATTTTCTTCTAGATTGTTGGATGGATCTCGATATATTAAGTTTTGATGTTTTATTACCCTTATATTGTTTTTTCGTTATGGTGTACAAATATAAAAAAAATCCTCAATTTTGAAAGTTGCGGAATTTTCCTATTTTCTAAATATTTCAAATAAGCTCGCCATTTGAGTTCTTGGTTTTAAACTGACATAAATTAGATAAGAGTATAAACATGAAATCGAATGAGTTCAAAATGTCAATCATAAAATGATTTGGCTTGCCAACTTTAATTGTAATAAAACATAACTTGTCATGTTAACACAATTGCTTTTCGAATTATGGCTTTAATCTAGGCAAAAAATGGTGATTTACAGAATTATGATTTTTGTTTAATTTCAGTTTAAGCATTTTTAAAAACTATTGGAACTTGAGACCATATTAACTTTTCGTTTTTCTGTTGCATTTGCAGATTTTGCTGTAGTTAATTGTTTGTTAACACAAAAAATGCAGTATTAATGTATTTTTGAAGAGCAAGAGGCTGTTGTCTTCAGTTCATCATTGATAAAACTAATATTATTTGGATGAAAGATATCAGACAAAATCAGGAAATGAAGACCTCCCCTGGCAGAATATTTGTAAAAAACAAAAATTGCTTTCACTCTATTTAAATATTAAAATTTCAGTGCTATAATTTGCATGATTTTTTATGGTACATAGTTTAAAATATAATTACTTACCAATTTTATACAAGTCAAGATTTGGTGGTTAGATTTAACAAAGAGGGATTAAAAATTTCAGCTTTCCCCTCTTTTCAATCATTTCTACTATTATAATCTATAAATAATTTATGTGACGCAAAAATTTCATTTAATTGATATTATCATTTATTATGTATCATATTGTTAATATCAACACAATATTTTTTTTCATATAACTACAACAAATACCCCCAAAAAATATTAAATAAATGACGCATTGCCTGAAAGCAAAAAATGTTTTTGAGAAATTTGCTGCATTTGTAAGCACTGAAAATACGAAAATGCCTCAAAGAGTAATGCGGTTAGTAACTATCCCTGCTGTTAAATAAGGCTTCCCATTTTGATTTGTTTAGAGTTGAGTGCTTCTTTGGCTATGGTTTGATCTTGGACTTCCTATGTTTTGATTCGAATGCTACTGATGAGAGGTTACTGTTTGAAATGTATATATAGAATACCTTAATTCCCCATAATTATCTAACATTGGTAATATTGCATTTTATATACCAATATATAATAGTAGAATATAGATAACCAATTTTATGTTTCATATTTGATATAATCAATACGATGAAATGATATGGTCACAAAATGAAATTTGAATATGTATGCATAAAAAAAAATAAAATGGGAGAAATTCAATATTTTAAAACCTCTTTTCGATAATTCTATTCACATAAAACTCACTAAATATACACCTTAATTGCTTTACTGGTCTGGATATAATAATTTTGACTTTACACTAATGAATTAAAATCAAATTGCATTGAAAGCAACAAACGAATAATTTAAGGGTAAATTACTTGTTTTTACAAAAAAAGTCTGTAGAAAGGCGGGACTGTTTTCTTGAGTTTTTATTGGTATAGCTCATGCAAATAAAATTATTTTTTAAATTGATAAACTGGCAAGTCATCAAATACCTAATTTGTTAAATTGTAAGTATGGTTTACATACTTTTATTGTCCCAAAGCATGAAATGGAACCAATTTAAAGAAAAGTTGGAAGACTCTCAAACTGCACTTAAAATTTTATAATACACAGACCACTTAATTGTATCAGAAACCCTTTAATTACTTTTAAAAATATATTACTAAATACATATAACGTTGTTTACAATAAGATTTTGAGGTCTTTGACATACATGGGCCCAAAAACCGCGTTTAATTACTGCATTTTACCAAAAAAAGAAACATGTTTCTGTGAAAAGACTATCCTGTGTCACTACAAACAGATTAAATATAGTTGAAGTTGAATATTTTTACTTGAATTTTATTGTTAATATTTGATATGTGATAATTAATTTTCCAGCGGAAACCTCAAAATCAAAATAAAACTGCCAATACAGAAATTAATAAAAAAAATGAAATCTGTTAATCACCCATTTTATCAGATTTAGGCCATTATTAGGACAACAATAGTGTTGACATGATAAATTAGGATTTATATTACAATTAATATGTAATTAACTTTTTTGAGAGCAAATTTATTATTTCTTTCCCACACGTGGCTTGCTTTTTTTGGCAGCTAAATTAAAATAAAATAGGGGTAAGTGTAATATTTTCGCGAACCGCCCTTGTTTGTTTTGGCAGCTCAAAATTCGTGAAAATGGCTATAAAAATCACTTTTTGAATGAAATAGTTGACAAAAATATATATGTATAAATATTTTATTTGTAATGAAAAGTATTTTTTACAAAATCCCAAAAACCTCTTAATCTTTTTGAAAACTGCTTAAACTAAAATTTAACAGAAATCTGAAATATGTTAATCACTCTGTTTTCCCAGATAAAGGCTAAAATTAAAAAAAAACAATGGCGTTAAAATGATCGATTTTGCTCTATATTATAATTAAACAGTAATTTAAATTATTTGAAGCAAAATTTATTGTTTCTTTTTCACTGGGGTTGTTGTTTTGCAACTTATTTTAAATACATTAGTGGTAGCGGTAATATTATCGACAACTTTGGCAATCTAAGTTACTTTATGATTGACATATTTGGATATATTAAAAGGAATTCGAAGATACCAAAGGGGCAGACAGAAATCGTTAAGTCGGAAGACAGACAAGACCATGGCCAACAAAATGAAACGAAAGACAAACATAGAAAATACAACACTACACTGAAAACTAAAGCTGGAGTAACACGAAACTTTTGTTGTATATATTCGCGTTACTTATATCACTTGTTATATGTACAACTCAAAAATAATATTGTAGAACGAATTCAACCTCCTGCTGGTGAAGGCAAGCATTCGTTAGATATAAAATTGCTATAGATATGTCTTCTTCCGACCAAATCATGGCATGTTAAACTATATATTTTCTAGAGTGAAACTTTATGTAGTATGGTCACCATTTGTGCCATATAAGAAAACACATTGCAGTAGATAGTCTTGGATAACGGCAACGGCATGCGTCGTCTGGAATGTTACTACTTCCTTGGGATGTTGACTATTGGAAAAGTGAAGTCATGGCGTTTAGAATTTTTGGAGCATTCTATTGGTTAGGGCAAATGTGAAACTCAAGTAAAATTTGTATCTAACGAATGTTTCGAATTGTGCTGTTTCCTCATGAGAATTTGAGGTTACAACCCTGGGGGTCGTACCCTAGGGTTTTGCTACCACAGCCAAATTTGAATTATTTATAGAATGAATTTCTTTTTCCTTATGAGACCCCAAATACGTAAATTTGGTTATATTCCCCTAAATTTGAAATCATGAGTACTTCTTGACACATCTTCCTAACATACATTTTTTTTAATTTTCTATAAGAAAACAAGTTGAGGGGTTTTCGGCCTCAAATTTAAATCCCTTTAGTCAAGATGAAATGTCTTTTAGCAATATATTTTTAATGGAGATCTCTAATTACGAAATTTAGTCTTAAAACTTTATTCTTCATAAAAAGCGACGAACACTTATTTATTTTCGGAACACTAGATCATGAGTATAGGTCATATTGGCTATAAGTAGACCACAGTTTCTGGTAAATTATGATTCACAGTAAAACCTTTGAACAAAATATTAGATCTCTACCAAATTTAAAAGAATTATGCCTTTTAAAAAAGAAGGACCATAGTTATTTTTGTTCACTAGGTCAAAGGTCAAGATCACAATGACAACAAAAGTTTTTAAAGTTTTTTTGTTTCCGGGTGATATCTCTGAAAAGAGAGAATTGTTCTAGACAAAATTTTAAAGCTTCACAATCTTAGAGAAGAGGAAGACACCTTTTGATTTTAGAGTCACCGTACCCGGGGGTAATTGTCACAGTGACTGTAAAAATATTTTGGAAAATTCTAGTTAATATCGATCGACAAGTCTTAAACGAATAAACACACCAAACAAAATTTACGTGGATAATACCCCTAGGAATATAGAAGACACGTATTGATTTCAGGGACTTGGTCATAGATCAAGCTGTCAGCGACTACAAATAATCCAGATTGACAGGGTAATCTGGGTCTGTTGCCAAACCCTTTTTATTCGTAACAGTTGGGACATCTTTATAACTGTCAATTGATCTGGATGTTAAGCAATAGACGATCAATCAATGATGGCTATTATTAAACAGAAACTTCTGTTTAGCGTGCACATGCAGTTTGCCCATGATATGGTATTTGATTTTTTCATCTCTTCGGTTTTTGTCTATTTTCTAATATGCCACATATATGACTATATCAGTAAAGTACTTCACGAGGTTCTATGCACTTTACGGCTGATAAACGATAATACTGTTGAAACTGCTTCTAATTTTGTTGCTGTGTTGTTTACGATGGTGTTATATTGTCGGGGAATTTAATATACAATCTCAATACAATCTCTTGATACAAACTTCCATTATTATTGAATAGAAGCATTCAATACCTTTATTTGAATCCGTCCGAATGGAATATAATATTTATCTTTGGTGGTGTATAATATTACCGAAAGCGCATTTGATAATGCTTTGTCATTCAGTAGACTATTTGTACACAAATAAGCTACTTCAAAGCTGTTTTGGTACCATTAAGTCAAAATCTGAGTCTTTCAAGATATATTGCTTTTATTGCAAATGAAGATGAAATAAAGTCAATAGCATCTCATGTTATATATTAGATTATTTCGCTCAAACTGTAATATCAGCTTCTAAACCGGCCGGCTGTTTCACACCAATTGGTAGAACGGCCTATAATGGCGGCCAGAATAGAGAAATATCTTCATTTTTTCGCCATGCGGTATATATGGTCCCATCTAAATAGCATCAACCTTTACATTAAAGTTTATTTCGTTAATTATTATATACAGTTTATTTAACCTTAACGGCCAAATGCAAGTAAATGACATTTTGTTAACAGTAAAACTTGGTATTTGCCAAATCCAAATCTGTGTATGCACGTATTGTCTCTGTGTAACGTTAATTATTCGGAGTTCTACTGTTTTTGGTTTTATTTGGTGTATTTCAAAATTCTTGAAAGTGGGACAAACTCCGAGTTCTTACGTAGCCTTCAAAAGTCGGATTCTTAATTATAAACGAAAAATAAAACAGTTTCATATGATATTTAAACTATTTGGTCTAGCGACCACAAAAGTCTCCTAACCTAATACCGTAGCTGTGAGTCTTTTACAGCACCTTTCTTTAACCACAGGCTGCAGATGTTCAAATATAAATCATGGAAAACCCCACCCCGTTTGAGCCACTTAAAATGTACCCAAGTGGACCTCTTTTTTAACCAAAAAGGTTGAATGCACAACTAGGTACACTAACGTTAACCTACCATGATACCAAAATATGAGATCCTTATATATAATTATCCCTGAAGATCTCCGAAAAATTAGGCAGACAAAATTGGTGGGAAAGAAAAAGAGGAAGAAACGAACTAAAAGACCCCCAAACTATGTACTTGTATATCGATGGGTTCCTGATTCGAAACATTGGAACTTAGGCCCCATTCACACTAGGCGTAACTTGATCCAGATAAACTTAATCCGGATCAACTTGAACCACATGTACATTTAACCTGATGCGTTCACACTAGCATTGTGGTTGTGGCTTAACTTAATCCTTTTAAAATTATAACGTAGAAATCTTAGTGATGCCAACTTAAAAAGTATGTCAGATTTAATCCGCATTTTTCTTTCACACTACAATTTAATCAGGATTTACTTAATTCCTATTAAGTTAATCAGGATTAAATCAAAACTAATGTGAACGCAATATGACTTAATCCACATTTACCTGAATTACTCAGATTAACTTTTGTAGTGTGACCAGACCCTATGTGTACTGAACACCATGCCCTGATGTTTTGAGTTCGTGGGCCAGAATGCCAGTCCTTTCTCAGTATGCTTGCTGTCCTCTTTTTGTGATTATCTTACGTGGAAAGTTCTTTCTGGTGCTTTGTATGTCATGTGTAAAACATGCACATTGTTTGATACGAAAACTCTTCTTGCAACGTCGTGAGCGCAACCTTGACATGGGAAGACGACATTGATATGACCTTTAAAAAATTCATTTCAAAGTAATGTGTTATTAGGTTTATATCCTATCTATATAAAATTAAATGAGACTTTTGATTATCTATTTGGTTTAACGTCTCAGATTTATTGCTACAGATAACTGAAGGATAATTCCGATGTTCCGTTGATTTCCATACAATTCAATTACACTAATGCCACACCGCAATAAAAGACTCTTAGAACGGTTATCTATTCTATATCTATTCTTTTATTTTTTTAAAGTTTGCAGAGTTGCCCCGTTGTGTTTCGTCAGTATCATAAGAGATTTTTAGGAACTATGTGAGAGCTATATATTTCAAAAAACTTTGTCTAAAACCTTTTCACTTGTCGTTGGTACAACACGTAAAAATACAGCATTGTCAACTATCTCCTCCAAAATACATTTCAAAACGAAATGAAAAGTTTTCTCACATCTTTTTCATTATATCATATTAATATACAAGCTAAAATCAACAAAAGTTTCAGCTTTCATACAAAATGTACCATGAACAACGGCTTAAGAAAAGGAAAAGAAAAAAACAAAGGGACAGCATAAATTTCACAAAGTCACTCAATCATGAAAATGAAGCTAAGAACACATACCATATGCAGGACTGATATCACATCTCATTATAAATTTTCATACCAAATATTTTTGTCAATTACTGTATAAAAAGACCGAATCATACAAACTTAATCTGAGCCAATGAACCATAAAAAAAGAGTTCAGGGTCAAATGACACATAGCAGACTTGCGTGTGCCCATTAGAAACTATCAAAGAATGAATATGCAAATCAAATATTTATTAACTGTTGTGTGTCTTTGCTAAAAAAAAAGACTGTATCACAAAAACTAAAAGTAACTCGATGGACCGTGAAAAAGAGGTCAAAGTCAAATAACCTATAGCAGACAAGTAAGTTCCCACCAAGATTTAAATGTGATAAAGTATAAAAAGTCACTCATCCGTGAAAATAGGTCTAGGATATAAGACATATATTAGATAGACTGACATGCATATCCAATATTGTTCACCTACAATATATGAGTGGAAACTTGACTTAATGGACAGTACAAAGTAAAATTAAAGAAATAGACCTAAGCATGAAACTAAACTCTGCCAACTCTGTTTTTTTTATTTGTTTTGCGTCCGAACAAATTTTTGAAACCTACAATATAAAATTTTACTGACTGGTCAAACCAATGATTTCTGAAATATTTTTGTGTGTTTTTTTCTTTTAACTCAGTAACAACAAAACTACCAGCAAGCGGATGCAAAACAAAGAAAAACAGATCTATGGCCTTACGTCAAGAACAAATATCATGTGGCTACGGTTGGGTTTCCATAACAAATTATATGGTCATCATATTTGAAAATCCTATGTTTAATAGTTTCAGGGGTAAAGTGCTTAAAAAAACTAACGCTGCCGCTGACACCATCGCCGCATCCGACGCCAGAAGGTAATACATATGTCTCGGTTTCGCGATTTTGTCGCAAGCCTCAGACAAAAACAAAAAACAAAAATAAAACAAATATAAACAGAGGTATGACATTCCTGTGTCTAATTAATGTACATGACATATGTTTCGGCTACGTAAACAAATTTCCCGCGACTTTTAGAACGGGTTAAAACCTTTTTTCCTCTTATTCCAAAATAACATCAGAGTCTCGCTAAACGCAGAATCTAGCTAACCGTAAATGGACCATATGCGATTAAAATCCGAACGCCAATTCAATAATGGCATCTGTAAAGTGTTTGTTTTATTACTTTTCCATGATTTATACAAAATGTTAAAAGAGCTAACACAAGGCATAAATTACAATGTCACAGAGATAATTTAATAGCATTGACATTCCCTTTACTGAGCTTTGTTATCAGCACTACTAATTAGATCCTGTTGTTTTTATTGGCTAATCTCATCTAATTTGTTAGTTTCCACATGGCAATAATAGATCGGTTGCTGTAAAGAAAGACATTTATTACTGCATCTAACTGGGATTTTTTGCAGAAAAAATTGTATGGATGTGCACATTTTGTTCGTGTATAATGATCTACAATTTGTGTTATTGTCATAATTTGGTTCTAAAAGTTTTAAGACCATCAAAATTATCTTTATGAGTCAACAAATGTTTAAGAACTAGACATCTAATATTTATTGAATTTAAATGTTTGATGCAATTTCCTTTTCTTATCATAGACTGCGAGTTCCTAGGTGGAGAAAGGAACATTATTCTGTTAGCCTTCAATATACTTGTGAATCATAAGAAATTTCTTTTTTTTTAATTGGCACTCTTGAAAGTATCTTAAACAAGGTTTTTAACACGCTCCGCGAGACTCTAGTCCGTTGAATGGAGGCCACGCGAAGACATTGTCCGTTGACAAAGTAGCGTACTGGTCCGTTAACAACAAAACTGAGTATAATATATATAAACATTACTTTGAAAACGATATAATAATATCACCGCAGCTATAAACCTAGAAAAAAATATGTCAAAATTACTGTTATCCATAAATAAAACTGATAAGTTTTTTTCAGAAACACTTGAATATTTGTCTGAAAAACTGAAAGGCATTTAACTACCCTATGCAAAAGAAATACCGAAGGATTTTGCTTATATTAAAAAATTCTTCGGATAACATCAGTTTGGTATTATTTTACAGTAAAGTATTTTGACAAAAATAAAATGATTCGTGCCTGTTTTTTTGTGAACATAATATATATATATTTATTGCTTTAGTTACGTATTAATACTGTTAACGAGTTTGACACGTAAGATTGGGATAGTTGACGAGTTACGTGGCCTTTAAAGAAAAACTGAAAAATCCGCTAAATACTTTTTCTTGAAGAAATAAGTCATCGAATCATGTCAATAAAAATATAGCCCAATGATGGTATTTTACACTGCAAAAGTAAATTAGGGATCCACCGTTTAAGGTGGTGGTGGTTGTTTGGTGTGAAGATCTAATATGTTAAATGACATCAAGAATATTTTTAGTTTATTCATATTAAATTATCTGACTTTGTTACTGCCATCCAACAATACAAACCAATAATACAAGGCAAGGCGAAAGCTGAAAACCGAAGGGCCAGACAAAAAGCTATCTGTAGAACAAGACGAAACATAGCATAAAGTGTACATGTAAAATTAAAAACAAACATACACCTATGAACGGGTCGGACCCCACCCCAAAAAACCGAGGATGAACTCGTGGTCTCCGGAAGCAGGATCTCTCTCCTTTAAGTCACTACTGTCTACTTCCAATCCGGTATTGAATACAAGGTATGGATAATGCTATTTTTAACATATATTTACTAATTTCAACTAAAGAATAACATTATTCTATGTAACAAAATGGAACTGCGAAGAGAAATTTGGTTCAAGTTTTTAATTTTAAAATGACAAGCATGTTCCAGTGTCAACAAAATCGTTCACGAATTATTATCAGGATCGTTCACGGTTCAGATTTTCCGATTAACAATCGTTCACGAAAAAAGTTTCCCGATTAACCCTACATTAAAACTAAAATAGGGATATTGTACTTACTATAACATTTTCTATTTCCTGTCCATATATATTTTATATTGGCATTTGCACAACCCATGTTTTCTTTGACTTCTAATGATATTTAAACACTAAATCCAATTGGAC
>JAULBM010299148.1:0-14978 GCA_032357055.1 Geukensia granosissima | reverse complement strand
TAACCGTAAAGTACTCCTAGAGTATGTCTCGGCTAATCCTACCGGACCTCTCCATGTTGGTCACGGACGCTGGGCAGTGATTGGAAGTGTCCTAGCTAAAATACTACGGAGTGCTGGAGATCAAGTCTATGAAGAATTCTACATCAATGATGCCGGCAAACAAATTGAACTACTCAATGAATCGGTAGCAGCAGCTCGTGATCAAAAAACAGCTCCAGAAGGGGGTTACCAAGGAGAATATATTAAAGACCTAGCTAAGTTAAACATTGATCCTGTAGAATATTTTTTGAAAGAACACCAACAAGTTTTAAACTCCATGAACACCCATATTGAGAACTTTTTTAGTGAGAGAAAACTCCGAGAAAGTGGAGAGGTTGATAAAATCATTGACACACTCAAAAAAAATGATTTAATCTATTTTGAAGATCAAGCTTGGTGGTTTAGATCCAGTCTAGCTGGTGACGACAAAGATCGGGTCATTATCCGATCGGACGGGGAACTCACCTACTTTGGTGTGGACATCGCCTATCATTTCAGCAAATTCCAACGTGGTTATTCCTTGCTTATCGATGTCCTTGGTGCTGATCATCATGGTTATGTCAAACGAATACAATCGGCAGTAGAAGTAAGCTCGCAGAAGAAAGCTCGCCTAGAGGTTATTGTAGGGCAATTAGTTTCTGTGCTTCGCCATGGCACACCAGTAAGGATGTCGAAACGCTCTGGAGATATCATTGAACTTAAAGATGTCATTGACGAAATCGGTGTCGATGCCATTCGCTATTTCTTTTCCATGCGAAGTCCGAATACTCCCCTAGAATTCGACCTAGAAATCGCTAAACAAAAGAATCTCGAAAATCCTGTCTTCTATATTCAATATTGTCATGCCCGCATTCAATCGGTTTTAAATAAAGCCAAAGAGCAAGATATTATCCCCATTGAAGATTTAACTAAATTCGATTTTTCTCTAATTGAAAACCATACCAATCGGAAAATTCTTAATCACCTCCTCCTTTTTGAAGAAGAATTACTGCTCATCATAGAAAACTATGAAATTCAACATCTTAATAATTATTTGCATGAATTAAGTTCCCTTTTCCATAGCTATTACAATCAAGAGATTTTTGTTTCTAATAAAAACCTAGAAGATAAAGAAATTTCTGCTCACCGACTAACTTTCCTTCTGGCTATAGATAAGGTTATTCAAGAAGGTCTCACTTTATTAGGAATTTCCTTCCCGGATACAATGTAGTTTATTGAAACTAAAATAGCAAAATAACCTTTCTATATCACCTTTAAATCATAACTTAAATTTTTTATTCTTTAATTTTCAAGTAATTTAAGTTATAATTAATAAAATGAAAATATCTTTTGAAGAATCCCTTACTTACGATGATGTCTTGTTACTTCCTCGTACATCTAAAGTGCTACCAAGTCAAACCGACTTAACCACTTCCTTAACGAAGAATATTAAAATAAAAATCCCTATCATCTCAGCAGCCATGGATACGGTGACTGAATCTGCCATGGCGATTGCCTTAGCCCAATTAGGTGGAATTGGAATCATCCATAAAAATTTAACCATTGAAGAACAAGTAACGGAAGTCGATATCGTCAAACGAGCTGCTAATGGAATTGTTAATAATCCTAAAACCCTTTCTCCCGATGTCACCATTAAAGAAGCTCTCCACCAAAGGAAACTTTTTTCTGTTTCCAGTTTTCCAATCATTGACGATAATCGTAAGATTTTAGGAATTGTCACCAACCGAGATTTTCGATTTGTTAAAGAACTCAATAAACCAGTTTCTAGTATCATGACTAAGAATGTGGTGACCACCGATGAAAATTTTAACCTAGAGAAATTAAAACGATTATTCAACCAAAATAAAATTGAAAAGCTTATTGTAGCCAATAAAGAAAATCAATTGCAAGGTCTTGTCTGTATTAAAGATATTTTAAACGATATTAATTTTCCTCATGCGACTAAAGATAAAGAAGGACGACTTCGAGTAGGAGCCGCTTGTGGAGTTAGCAATCAGGAAAAGAAAAGAGTGGAAGCACTTATTGAAGCTGGTACAGATGTCATCGTGATAGATAGTGCCCATGGTAGTCACATCAATGTAATTGAAATGGTGAAATGGGTTAAAAATAAATTTCCTCGTCATAATGTCATTGCGGGTAATGTTGGTAGCGAAGAAGGAGCTAAAGCGCTTATCCAAGCGGGAGCTGATGCTATTAAAGTGGGGATTGGTCCGGGATCGATTTGTACTACCCGAATAGTCACAGGAATTGGAGTGCCTCAAGTTACTGCCATCCTTAGTTGTCTTAAAGTATGTGAAAAAAATAAAGTTCCTTTAATTGCCGATGGTGGGATTAAATTTTCGGGTGACATTGCTAAAGCCCTTGCCTTAGGAGCTAAGTCGGTGATGTTGGGTTCTATCTTAGCAGGAGCTAATGAGTCATCTGGAGAGAATTTCTACCACAATGGATCGAGCTATAAAATATATCGTGGCATGGGAAGTCTAGGGGCAATGAGCAAAGGGTCTAATGATCGTTATCTACAAGCAGATACTGAGGAAAAAGATAAATTAATTCCTGAAGGAATTGAAGGGGCGGTACCCATTAAAGGGGAACTTAGTAAAATCATTTACCAACTCTTGGGTGGGGTTCGTTCCGCGATGGGTTATTTGGGGGCGAAGAATATTCCAGAAATGGTTAAGCAGGCAAAATTTATTAAAATCACTTCTGCTGGCTATCAAGAATCCCATGTCCACGATGTGGTGATGATTAAAGAAGCCCCTAACTATAAGTTAATAAAATAATAAAGGGAACATCATGAAAGGTTGTTACACGGCTATTATTACTCCATTTAACCAGAAAGGAGTTGACTACCAGTCTTTAGAAAAATTAATCGCAACTCAAGGAGATGCTAAGCTAGCTGGGGTAGTTCCTTGTGGAACCACTGGTGAATCGCCAACCCTATCTCATCAAGAACATCGAGAAGTTATCTCTTTTACCATCAAACAGGCCAAAACACATCGTTTAAAAGTTATTGCTGGTGCTGGAAGTAATTCAACCGAGGAAGCAGTTGGACTCGCTAAAGACTCAGAAAAGCTAGGAGCCGATGCCTTATTAGTCGTTTCCCCTTATTACAATAAACCTACTCAAGAAGGAATTTATCAGCATTATAAAACCATTGCTAAAGCTGTCGGGATTGAAATTGTTGTTTATAATATTCCAGGACGGACTGGTTCATTGATTACACTAGACACCATGTCACGGCTTAGTGAAATCAAAAATATCACTACTGTAAAAGAAGCCACAGGTGATATCGATTATACTGGTGCCCTTCTCTCTCGTTGTCCTCACCTTGATGTCCTTTCTGGGAATGATAGCATGAACTTGCCCATTTATAGTTTGGGAGGAAAAGGAACTATTTCTGTATTAGGAAACATCCTTCCTAAAGAATTAAACAAAGTCTATCACCTCTACTCAGATGGTAAAGTCAAGGAAGCTCAAAAGTTACATCTACAACTTTGGCCTTTAATGGAAGCTTTGTTTATAGAATGTAATCCCATTCCGATTAAAAGTGCCTGCTACCTGATGGGAATCATTGAAAAAAATCTCCTTCGCTTACCACTCTTGTCGGCTTCTGCTAACACCAATAAGATTTTAAAAAAATTATTGAAAGACAAAGCTATCCGCTAATTTGTTTAATGATTAAAATTTCTAAAACGAAATTACCATGAAATTTAGTCAAGCCTTCATCCCTACTCTAAAAGAAGTTCCTAGCGAAGCTACCATTAAGTCTCATATATTGATGATTAGAGCCGGAATGATTAGACCAGTTTCTTCTGGACTTTATAGCTATTTACCTTATGGACTGGCATTAATCGAAAAGATTAGAAAGGTAGTCAAAGAAGAAATGGATGCCAAAGGTGCTTTGGAATTTACTATGCCTTTATTGATACCTAAATCTCTCCTCGATAAATCTGGTCGGTGGGAGGTTTTTAAAAGTGAATTGTTCCGCCTGCAAGATAGAAACCAATCCGATTTAGCGCTCTCTCCCACTAATGAAGAGAATTTCACTCAAATCGTTTTGGAGGAAATATCTTCCTATCGCCAGTTCCCTCTTAATTTCTACCAAATCCATTATAAATTTCGAGATGAAATTCGTCCTCGATATGGTGTGATCCGCTCTAAAGAATTTTTAATGAAGGACGCTTATAGTTTTCATTTAAATGATGAATGCTTAGATGAGACCTTCCTTAAAATGGATGATGCCTATAGACGGGTGTTCAGCCGATGCCAGCTAGACTTCATTGCTGTTAAAGCAGATAGCGGTGCCATGGGAGGTAGTCAATCGCAGGAGTTCATGGTTAAAAGTGAGGTGGGTGAAGAATTCATCCTCTACTGTCAATGTGGTTATGCCGCTAATCTTGAATTAGCTGAAGAAAAAATTTCCTACCAAATTTCTCAATCTTCTGACCCTTCCCTAATTTGTGAAAAAATCCATACCCCCGGAACTAAGACGATTGCTCAAGTATCTGAGTTTCTTAAAGTTCCAGTAGAAAAATGTGTTAAAACCTTAGTTTATGAGATGGAGAAAAATGAACAGTGGCAACCCTTTTTAGTTTTGATTCGAGGGGACTATGAGGTCAATTCCACTAAATTAGAAAATTGTATTTCGAAAATAGGTGGAGGAGATATTCGTCTAGCCAGTTCAACCGTTATAGAAAATCTTTTTCAAGCAAAAAATATCAATGGTTATCTCGGAATCAAAGACATAAAAAAACTTAATGCCGATATTCCTATTTTAGTGGACTCTAGTTTACAAAAAATTACTGCTACCGTAATCGGGGCTAATCAAGCTGACCATCACTATATTAATTTCGATTTAATGGCTGAAATTAAAGATCATTCCGGATTTCAAGAAGTCAATCTTTATTCTGCCAAAGAAGGCGGGAACTGTACTCAATGTGGGAAGCCACTTTCGATGATCAAAGGAATTGAAGTTGGTCATATTTTTAAATTAGGAAGGAAATACACTGAGGCCTTCAATGTGCAAATCCTAGACGAGAAAGGAAAATCGATTGTGCCAACCATGGGTTGTTACGGAATTGGGGTAAGTCGAGTATTGGCGGCTTGTATCGAACAATTAAGTGATGATCAAGGTTGTATCATTCCTTATAACCTCGCTCCTTACAAGGTGATTTTAATCACCCTCAATCCTGATGATTCAGAAGTCATGAAGGTTTCTCAAAACTTTTATGAAGAACTTCAACAACAAGGATTTTCTCCCCTCTGGGATGAGCGAGAAGAGAGACCTGGTCCTAAGTTTAAAGATGCCGACCTATTAGGTATTCCTCTACAGGTAATCATAGGAAAAAAAGGTTTAGAAAAAGGCATGGTAGAAGTGAGGGTTAGAAATCATACTAAAGATGGTGGAAATCTAAAATCTGAAATAGAAAAAGACCAATTGATGAATTTCCTCAACGAAAAAAGAAAAGTATTATCTAAATCCTAACCCTTTTAAATTACAATTATTGTGTCAACAAAGTCTTCCTCAAAATCCTCTATTCTACAGACTTGGCAAACCCCCTATCCAAAAAGCATCTCCGCTAATCTAATTCATGGTTGGATTAAAAAATATCCAACTCCTTTCTTCGTCTATGATCTTGCTTTTTTATTAAAAAGAATTGATGATGCACTAAATTTTCCCCATCCCGATTTTAGTCATTTTACACCTCGCTATGCCATCAAAGCAAATCCTAACCGTGCCCTAATCGATGTTTTTAACCGGAAAGGAATTCATTTCGATGCTAGTTCTCAATATGAAGTAGAACGTCTCCTGCTCTACGGAATCGATCCTCAAAAGATCATGCTTACCGCTCAACAAAAACCCCATCCAAAACCATTTAAAGAATTTAAAAAACTGGGCGTGATTTATAATGCCACTTCCTTAGATCAACTAGAAAATTATGGAAAACTATTTCCTGCTTCCTCGCTATCCTTAAGGATTAATCCCGGCATTGGTTCTGGTGTTCACAAGAAGACGATTGTGGGTGGAATTGAATCTGGATTTGGAATTTGGCATGAGCAACTTCCTAAAATAAAAACCCTTACTAAAAAATATCGTCTTAAGGTAAATCGTCTACACACCCATATCGGTTCCGGCACCAATCCTCAGATTTGGAAAGAAGTCATTCGTCTTACATTAAACATGGTCGATTATTTTCCAGAAGTAGAGACTATCAACATTGGCGGGGGCTTTAAAATTGCTCGCCATGCTGGGGAGAAAAGTTCCGACTTGCATCAAATTGGCTTAGAAGTTAAAAAACAATTAATCGATTATCATCAAAGGACGGGACGGAAACTTGATTTGGAGATTGAACCGGGAACTTTTTACATCGCGGAATCCGGTCTTCTCATCGCTCAAGTAGAAGACATCGTAGAAACGGGGAAGAAAAAGAAAAACTTTTTTCTTAAACTAAACTGCGGGATGAACGACCTACTCCGTCCAACCTTATACAATAGCCATCATCATATCGATGTCCTCACCAAGCCATCATCTAGTAAAGCTAATAATGCTAAGAAGAATTTCATTGTTATCGGACATTGTTGTGAGAGCGGAGATATTTTTTCTATGCAAGAAAAATCTAATACTCGCCTACTTCCTACCCCGAGGATTGGCGACCCAGTAATAATCCACGGATGCGGTGCCTATGGAACATCCATGTCTAATCGTTATAACTCATTCCCACTTTCAGCAGAATTCCTTTATCAATCAGGGAAATCTAAAAAAGAATTGGTTTGTATTCGTAAGCAGGAAAGTGTAGAAGAAATGATAAGAAATGAGTTGTAACTCTGGCAATTGACCAAATACTAAAAAACTTATTAAAAAACTGAATTTCGTTCTATATTCTCTAAAATTTTATCAATATCTTCTTGTAGGGCTAGGTTATTTCCTCTTGATGACTGAGGAGATGAAGAAGATAAACTTTGTAATTCCTTATCCATTTTATCACATCCATAAATAACCGAAGAAACGGTTCTCCCTCCAAGGAAGAAACCAATCTCAGGAAAGGAAAGGTCACTATACTTCCTAAGCAGGTACATGGTAATCTGTCGATAACGGGAAAGCCCCTTATCTTTACGACGAGATTTCATATCTTTTGAAGAAATTTTTGAATATTCTAAGACACTATTAAGAATTTTCTCAGGATGATACCTTTTTTTACTATTCCTAGAAATTTGTTTGAGGAATTGTTGACAATAAGCAATGGTAATTTCTTGCTCGTCAATGGCTTTTAAAGCAGATAAGTAACGAATCGCCCCTACCAATTGCCTAATATCGCTGGAGAGATTATCGGTGAGGAAAAATTTAACCTCATCAGATACTTCTAATCCCTCTTTGGCTAAGTAAAATTCAATGAGTTGTTGTCGGCTTTCCCTTCCCGGTGGCTTGATTTCAATAATGGCACTAGAAGCAATTCGGCTTTTAATCCTTTCATCCAAATTCTCTAAATGACGAGGATCGCGGTCACTGGTGAAGATCATTTGCTTACCTGAAGCATAGACGGCATTAAAGATATGAAAGAACTCGGTAGATGATTTCTCCTTACCCATGAAGAACTGAATATCATCAATAAGAAGGGCATCAAGGGAACGATAATGAATACGAAAATTACGGTCGGTTTTTGTGTTTAAGGAGCGGGTAAAATCACTAACAAAGTCGTCAGGATGAGTATATTCTATTTTATTACTAGGTAGGTTTTTCTTAAAAGCATTGGCATAGCCATGAAGTAAATGGGTTTTCCCAGTTCCTACTTGACCGTAGATATAGATAGGGTTAATTTTCCCCGGCTTAGCCAAGGATTTAGTAATGAAGTGATAAGCTAGCTTATTTTCAGGAAAAACCACAAAATTCTCTAAGATATTCTCTGCCAAGACATTTTTCATTGAAAAAGTTTCAAAACTCAAATTTTCTTGGATTTTAGAGGACTCGGATGGAGAGACAGGGGAATTTTGATTTGCTACTTTTTCAACTTTCTCATCGTCTTCAAAAGAATCAGTAGAGACAGACAAAGATGGAGTGGAATTGATAGGTTTTTTTTCAATTAAAAGGGTAATTTTTTGGGGCTGAAAATACTTTTGGAGAAGGTTTTTAAATAGATCCCAATATCTTTCTTCAATTTTCTCTCTTTTAAAATCGCTAGTCGTTGAAATAGCTAGAGTTCCTTGTTGAAAATAAGAAAACCTTAAGTCAGAAAGCCAAATTTTGTATTCCAATTCGTTAAGTTGGGACCTAATTTCAAGTAAAAAGTCTTGAAAAAGCTTTTGATAATCGAAATTCATTTGATGAGCAAGAACATATACAACATGTAATTTAATTGTATTACGGAATGAAACTAAGTTGAGAAATTTTAAGAAGCAGAAAAAAAATTTGACAAAATTTTGTCTATTAAAATGGTCTGATTAATCAAAAAACTCTTATTTTACTAGGGTGAAATTTATCCAGAAAAGGTTTCTCTAAGATTAATTTAGTACCTAATTTAAATTTTTCTTTTAATAAAATTCATAAGTCAATGGTGAATTCATAGGATTAATAGAATAAGTCAAAGAATAATCTAAAAATTTAGATGTCTTTTAGATTTTTATTTTTAGGAGAAGCACTAATGAGTTATTGCAACCTTAAAAAAGGGGTTTTGTTTTTCCTTAGAAAATCAAGGTTTTAGTCTAGGAAGTTTGTTTTTTAAAAATTTTTTCAATTTCTTTTTAGAAAAAAATTTATAAATTAACAAAAATGATTAGTTTTTTAAAGATCTAATATAAGCAATAACCGCTTTTAAAGAACCCGGGTTTTCTCCCAAATCTGGATGACTGGTCATGAGTGGAGATTTTCCAACTGAAGCACCTCCAAAAGTAATAATCTTTGCTAAATATTCATCGTCAACGGTAGTTTGCCAATTCCCATCAGTAAAGTCTCTAGGGGAAGGATTGAGGGATTTACCAACTACTCCATCTCCTTTTCCAGTAATCCCATGGCAAGAAGAGCATTGATTTATAAAAAGAGTCTTACCTTGTTCAAGGACTTCACTACTTACACCACTCACCATAGAAGACGAACTGGACGATTGATTATCGCTACTAGATTTTGAAGATTTTCCTCCCCCACAATTGATTAAAATGCTTACACCTAAAATCAAAAACAACCATTTAATATATTTCATAAAATCTCCTCATTTCAATCTAACTCGACTTCAACTATTTTCTCTCGGCTTTTCTTTCCGTGGATTAATTGAATATTTTTCTTTCCCACTTTAAAATGCTTAGCCAACACTTTTATCATCTCTTGATTAGCTTCCCCTTTAATAGGAGGGGAATGAAGATAAACTTTATAATGATTTAAAGATTCGTCTTTAATGACGGATCCTTTCTTTAGCTTGGAGTTAGGAAATACTTTTACATTTATCCTAAACATTCATTAATTAAAATTTATTTCTATTATTTCTATATCAATACAAACGATAAACCATAACCGACTGCCACTGCAACTACTACAGCAATGAGTCCCGGCATCATAAAGCTATGGTTGAAATAATATTTTCCAATTTTAGTGGTACCAGTATTATCAAAAGAAACTGTAGCAATATCCGATGGATAATTCGGGATAAAAAAGTATCCATAAACAGCTGGTAAAAGACCTACTAAAATATGTGGTGGTATTCCAATCGAAAGACCTATCGGCAACATCATTTTAGCAGTAGCCGCTTGACTGTTAATAACGACTGAGACGGCAAACATAGCTAAGGCAAATGTCCAAGGGGCCTGATTGACCATGGCGGTAACCGCTTCTTTAAAGCTAGGTAAAGCATAAGAAAAATAAGTATCGCTCATCCAAGCAATTCCAAAAATAGCGATCACAGCAATCATCCCTGATTTAAATACTGCTCCTTCAACTACCTTAGAGGGTTTAGTGTTAGTAATCACGAGGATGAGTCCAGCGAAGCACAGCATGATTAGCTGAATAATACTACTCATATCTAATGGCTTCCCGTCTCCAATCGTTCTTAAACTTGGCACCATGGCGACAGTCACAATAAATACAAAAGCTAATAAAAATAATAAAACCGAATTCCTAGAAGAACTTGGTAGTGTTTCATTAAGGGTAGTAACACTGGTTTCCTCAATTTTTCTTTTAAAATCAGGATCCTTGAGCATCTCTAAATAATGGGGATCTTGCTCTAATTCCGGTCCTCGTTTCCAGCTAAATGCCACCATGGCTAATAATCCCACGAAAGTTGCTGGGATAGTAATCAAAAGAATAGTAACAAGCGTAATCTTGGTTTCGATGACAGATAATTCACTAAGATAATAAACGACTGCTGCTGAAAGAGGGCTAGCAGTAATAGCTAATTGAGAAGCAACCGATGAAGCTGCCATTGGTCTTTCTGGGCGTATTTTATTTTTCAAAGCGACATCACCAATGATTGGCATAACCGAATAGACGGCATGACCAGTTCCTAACATAACCGTCATGAAGTAGGTTACAATTGGGCATAGAAGAATAATTTGTCGTGGTTTGGATCGTAGGATTTTTTCTGCAATCTGTAAAATATATTTAAGTCCGCCAGCGGCTTCTAAGACAGAAGCACAAGTGACAACCGCAAGGATAATCAGCATAACCGTTACTGGAGGATGGGTGGGAGGCATCCTAAAAATAAAAACCTCAATTAAAAGCCCTATCCCAGAAACTGTGCCTAGTCCAATACCACCTTTTCGGCTTCCCCAATAAAGCATTAAAAGGAGGAATAAAAATTGTAAATATAGCATGTGTTTATCCTTAATTATTAATATTGTTATTTAATTAAAAAAGATTTTAAAATTAAATCTTTTAAAAATATTCTATCATATTTTCAAATATATAAATTAAGATTATATAAGAAATAAAAAAATTATATAATCAATTTTAATCTTGATTTTTTAAGTGAACATCAACTTGTGGGAAAGGAATCGAAATATTATTTTCTTGTAATTTCTTATAAATGATCCGTCGAATCTGACTTTTGGCTTTACCTATTCGGAAAACATTTTCACTAAAAAATAACACCTGACAATCCAATGAAGAATTTCCAAAATTAATTAATCTCCCTTCCACCGTTTCAGAGTGATTGACATCGGGATGTTCCAAAACCGCTTCTTCTAAAATCTTCAGCACCAAATCAATATCACTTCCATAAGCCACCCCCACATCAACCTTAAAACGAGTTTTCTTAGATTGATGACTCCAGTTAATCACTTTGTTGGTGGTAATCAAAGAGTTTGGAACGATGATGGAAATATCGTCTCGGTTTAAACCACTAGAAGTGCGCAATCCAATTTCTTGAATTTTAATCACATCACCATCTATCTCTAATATATCGCCCACTCTGATCGACCTTTCAGCTAATAAAATAATTCCCGATATGAAATCATTAAAAGTTTGCTGTAACCCGAGCCCTATTCCAACCAATAATGCTGCCGAACCAGCAATTAATACGGTTACCTTAACTCCGATTGTCTCTAATAGAAAAGCTAGTGCAATAACCCAGATAAGATATTGAAGAATTTTATAAATGGCATAAACACTGCCTTTGTCGAGGTGAGTAAATTTATTCTTATGAAAGAGGGTTTTTCTAATTAACCATAAAACCAGCTTAGTAATTCCAATGATTAGTAAAACAACTACTAAAGAATAGGTTTTAATACTATATTCACCAAAACTAATTAATTGAAAATCTAAAAATTTATTCAAAAATTCCATATATTTAATACCCTACCTTATATCTAAACTAAATTATAACTTAAAAACTTTTGATTAAGCGATAAAGTAGCTTTATCATTCAAAATTTAAGTCTAATTAACTATGAAATTAGTTTGAAATAGCATCCAATTTTCTATTTATAACTTAAAAATTAATAATTATTTTACTAAATTATCTACCAAAGACTATATTAGGGCTATTTGTAAACTTATAAAAAATGATTTTTTACTTGTTTTTTTAGCTTTTTTGAAGAAATTTTCAAAAAAAAATCTTTTTAACAACCCCTTTAATGAATTTTTAAAAAAATAAATTAAATAAAATTTCATTAAAGTTTTTTTAATGAATTAACTAAAGAAAAAATTTATTATTACGATACTATAATTGTGTGGAGGGCAAATTATTTATATAGGAAGTTAATATGAATATAAATAAAATTGGAGGGATTTCTGGGAAATATTCACCGATGGATTTTCCCAAATTTGAAAAAGGTGGTCAAGCTTTTAACGACTCGATTCAAATATCGCAAGAAGCAAGAAGCAAGATTAATCTTGAAAAGTCTTTAGAGTTAGTAAAGAATGCTCCAGACATAAGGACTGACAAAGTTGAGAGTTCTAAAAAAAGTCTAGAGGGTTATTTTACTAATGGGGAACTCAATGCAGAGATCACTGACAAAATAGCCAAGCAGGTATTGAAAGATATCTCGGAGGGATTGGTTTAAAGTGATTTGACATTCTAACTACATGATAGTTAGAATGTCTCCCCTTTTTTCAAAATGAGATTTTTTTTTTTAATTTTTGCTTCAATTTACTTCTTATTTTCCCATGGCTTTTCTGCCTATATAAAAGTTACTGACTTTAAAAGCTATCTAAATAAAGCTAAAAATTTCACCTTTAGCGACAATCAATCTCTTTCTCCAGTCGAAGATAGTCCTCAAACACCTGTATTTTCCTATCGATTTTTAGATAATCAAATTAAAAACTATAAAAATCATAATTATGTTATTCATTGGAACAAAGGAATTTTTGGACAAGCACCCGAATTCCTTGGCTCCGACAGTCGTTTCCATCTACCAGGATGGAAAACATTTTTCAAAAAACAAAACCTCACTGACTTCACCATTTCTTTTTATTTCTTTCCTAAAACCATTTACTCATCTGAAAGCTTAATTGAGGGAAGCGAAGAAATTTCTCAAATTGATGAGATTGTTAATACTTCTTTTAAAGTAGGATTAGAACATGGCAATTTGGTTTGGGAGATGGATAATTTTTTTCATCTTAAAAAAGATCACCTTTCACTACGATTAGAAAGCAATCTTCCTTTCAAAGCTCAAGAATGGAATCATGCCGTCCTAACCTATGATGAAACCAATGGGCGATTAATCATGTACCTCAATGGAGAAATGGTTGACTTTGCCTACACTACTAAAAGTGGAAGAAAAAATGATGCCATTTACTACGGGGGCTTTCCTAATCTTAAAGATATTAAAGACGATTATTTTATCTTAGGCAAAAGTTTCATTGGACTTTTAGATGAAGTTGAAGTTTTTAATTATTACCTAGATAACTTTACTCCTCGTTTTGAAGTGGCAACTTATAAAAATAAAGATATTTATAGTTCGATCTATGCTAGCAAGGTTTTTAAGTTAGAAAAAGGTAGCCAAATCGAAATGGTTAACTTTACTGGTAAAAACATAGATAAAAAATTACTTAAAATTTATTTATGTAATAGTAAAAATTATTTCACTGAAAAAGAAAACTTTCAAGAATGCAACCAGTTGCTTTGGGAAAAGATAATCATTGACTACCCTAAGTCTCAATTCTATCAATTTTTTTTAGTTTATGATAACTTAGATCAATCGATGAAAAGCATTGATTCGCTTACCTTAACTTACCAACAAGACAATGCCCCCTTACCCCCACGATGGGAAACTGTATCTCAAACCAAAGATGGTCTGCTCCTAGAATGGCGAGAAACTTTAGAAAAAGAAATTGCGGGTTATCATATTTATTTTAAAAAAGATTCTTTCAAAGGGAGTAAAACCATTATAGAATTAACAAAAGAAGACTTGGAAATTTATAAAACACCTTTTGATCGTTGGACGTATATCCTTGAAGACCTAGAAGAAGACAGTCTATACTTTTTAGCTATCAAGGCATATGAATTTGTAGACGGAAAGAAACGAGAATCGGCTTTCTCGGAGATTAAAAGTTTTTATTACATTTCTGGCTTTTTTAATTAATGCCTAAGACTAGCTTTTTTTTCCTTATCATTTTTTTTCTATCCTTCCTTTCTTTCAAACATGTTTATTCTTTCGCCGAAAATATTGTTAAGAAGACTCCTCTGTCTTCTATTCATCTTCCCGTCACCTACACTCTCAAAGAATTAGAAAAATCCCTCAATCATCATTTTCAAATTAAAGAAAAAGGAATCTTATATAAAGATGATTCTTTTACTAATAACAACCAAGACAATCTAAAAGTAATCGCTCGCCAAGCGGAAAATATTAAAGTTTTTAGTAAAGATGGTAAGGTGATTACCCAAATTGAAGTATTTATTGAAGTTAATTATCTAATTAATAAAAAAGTTAAATTAGATTTATTGATTCATGAATTTGAATACGACTTTAAATGGCAACGAGATTTAAGTTTTAATATTTTTGTCACTTTTACCACTGATGTTTCTTTAAATGAAAATTTGGAAACCATTCCAAAAACCTCTTGGAAATATGAGTGGAAGAGTTTTCCATATATCGGTCTTGGACCTATTCAATTTCAGGTATTGGATGAAGTTGAACCAATCATTAATAATGTCGTCAAAGGTTATGCTTTCAATAAAATTGATCAAACTTTGATTAAAGAAATAGACATTCCTTTAATCAAAGAAAAATTATCAGATTTAATTAAATTTCCAGTTGAAGTCTCTAAAGAAGAAAGTGTTTGGATGTTTGTTTCATTAGAAAAAATTTTTGTAGGCAATATTTATATTGATAGTGAAGCAATTACTTTTCCATTTTTTATTAATTTTTACAATCATATCGGGTTTTCTTTTGATAGTTTAATCCCTACTCTTAAGTATTATAAAAATTCCCCTCCAGAATCTTTTTTTGATAAACAATTAAATCCTACTAATCAACAATTTGAAATTAGAAACTTTTTAAGACTAACCACTCGAAATA
>JAULBM010299128.1:0-14978 GCA_032357055.1 Geukensia granosissima | reverse complement strand
CCCTGTCTTGCGCGCAACATCCCTCGTGAAATTCGTAAACTCTAATCCGGGTTAACGCCAATCCAAGAAGAGATCAACCTATTTTTGTATAACTGGTAACAGGTTCATAAGTAGACAGGATAAACTGATACCATAAGATCAACCAATTCGTGATGTCGATCATGAAATTGAAAGAGAGACGTTTTCAACCTCGATTGGATGTATCTTTGTTATAGTAATTTATGCAACAGCAAAATTGCTCTTTACAGAAAATCCTGATACTTGGAACAGACGCAACAGTATCGAATCAACTGCGAAACATAAACCCTTTAGGTAGGAGAAGCAGGAATATTGCATTATAAATAAGGGTAGTTTACAAGAGGAAAGTTGCAGTCATCCCGTTTGTTGTAAAACTAAGAAACAAGTTTTCCCTCCTAGTCAATTTCGAAAAATAAATTTAGGCATGAAGAAACTTTTTTGAGTCAATTATTTCTAGTTGGATGAAATAAATTTGGTCCAGATGTTCACTGAACCTTAGTCTGTTTAAAAAATTTGATGTGAGCAATGCATTTGCTTAATGTAGGAAATTAGCTTTAAAGTTTAAGTTCCATATAGGCGGCGAATGATATTGACATAAATATTATGTATTGTCTGCTTGGATATTTATTTTACGAGTTGGAAGATGGCAACATATCACCTTGCTTGAAATAACGACTGTCAAATGATTTATTTCTTGCTGACCTGACTTTCTAGCATTCCAGAAAATCTTCTTTACAACGAATCGCCCATGCCAGACTAGTTCTTTAGTGGAACAGTTGTTCTGGGTTGCCACATATTTTTTCTTTGGTATTGAACATCTTTGTTCGGCATCATAACGGTTTTCTTTGAATGCAGAGCATTCTCGATGAATCCGCAGCCCTGCAGCTAAAACACAACAACACAACACATAATACAATAATTTAACCCACCCATGCAATATTAAACAAAATAACCTATCTGATAACCTAACATTTAAAAATCGGGTTGTTCATGCAATTATAATAAATGATTTTGTTTTAAGTCATTTGATAAATGGTAATTACACAACTGGGACAAAGTATGAAATATTAAATGGTATCAAATTTTACAGCTTGTCTGATGGGTTTGCATTAAAGTTTCTGACTTCAATTATCATAACATATTTCTTATTAGCGAACTTTTTACAGCACGGTTTTCGTTATCGCAGGTTGCGTAATTTTATTCCCAATACAGGGATATATTTTGTAACAATGATTACAATTGCAGAGTGAGTTTAATTTAGTTAGAGAAGAAATATCACAGACAACATTTTAACTACTTGATTTAATTTTGAATCTTGTAGAATGTTACCATACGCTAACAACGTATGGTAACATTATGAAAGATGTAAAATTAAATAATTAGCTGAAACATACAGAGCAACTCAAAAAGGACATAAATGACAAAACTTTTTAAATCGATTTCATTAGTAAGACAGTTGAAAATGAGAGAACCAGCTATATTACAAATTGTATTAAGATATTTGGCAGGCTCGCGGGAGCGGTGGGTGCATTTTGAAGTTGGTACATCGTTTTGTTTTGTGACGCCCTTATGCGAGGGATGGCGCGAAGGTATTATTTTTATGTTAGGACTACGCACGCTTATCGATTGTCCGAGATAATTTGAGGAATAACTCAATATAAGTAAAATTTGCATCTCCGATCTTTTTTCTTTTTGCTTATTTTTTTTGTAGGGTGTAACACATGTCCCTTCAAGGTAACGTCTGTATAACTTTGGCACGTGCTTATTCTGACCTATCTCATTGTTTTTTTTTCATTCCTCTTTCGTGGCAGCCTGAGACACGGTTTGATTTGTCATAATTAGTACGTGACAAGTGATTTTCAGACGTGACCCTATAGGGACATGAATTAGACAAAACGAGGAAAATAAACGAATAGAAAAAATATCATGGTAAAATTTAATTAGACTGAGGAACTACTGGCCTTAGAAAAATGACGGACATATATTTTGTTCATGAATATGGTACTTTTTTTATTTAAAAAAATTAAAAGATATGAAATATAAATTTGTTCTTAATAGTTTAAAATATATTACCCGTCCTAATTTTCTCTTCGCAGTTAAAACCTAAAGTTGTAAGACAGTTCGTCTGAAAAATATCTCCGGATGTTTTCATTGCGAAGCAAGTGTCTCCAATTTCTTCTTCATATTGTTGTACTACAATTTAAAAAAAAATGAGTCATATATTTTTGTAACTGTCAAATAAAACTTAGCATTATTCCTGCTTTTCAATTTACATGTTGAAAGATATGCAAAAAAGGATTTCGAAGATACCAAAGGGGCAGACAGAAATTGTTAAGTCGGAAGACAGACAAAACCATGGCCAACAAAATGAAACGAAAGACAAACATATATAGAAAACACAACACTCCACTGAAAGCTAAAGCTGGAGTAACACGAACCCTACAAAAACCAGGGTGAGTTCAGGTGATCCGGAAGGAAAAGCAACTCCACTTGTGGCACCCGTCGTGTTACTCAGTAGTCAATGCAGGTGTAAAGTCACAATCGATGTTAGTCGCAACCGGTATAGGAACGGATTTGTATTCATGACAGTCGAAAGATATCCATTGTAATCTGCGAAATGGATATTTCGTACCGGTCAACCAAATCATGATGGCGACCGAAAAACTTCCGGAGTTATGGCTCTAATCTATCCCTGACAAACTCTTGGCTCAGTAATTTTCTAGTCAGCTGCAGCCCTCCATCAATAAAATCCTGATAGGAATCACAAGCCCTGGAGTAGCGTATCAATTGAAAAATATACAATCCATATGCAGGTGCGGCTGGAATGTTGCTAGACATGAACGGAAAGTTTAAAATCGGAAAATCAAAATCATTTCCCTTGTCGTAAAGTTTTGTTCTTAACCCACCCTTACTGTCAATTTCTAGGTGTAAGACTAGGTAAGAAGCAGACCATAAGTATTACAGACGCAATTTTTTATAACTCTAATTTGGACTTCCAAGAGCTATGCAAAATTTTTCGAACACTACGATAAATCTTACTGGGCATATTTCTGTATAATGTATTCTGAAACAATTAAATGCTTTTGAATTTCTGATAGAAATGCTTCATGGAAACATAAAAGCGGTTTTCGTTTATCTTTGATAGAATATGTGTGTAACAGGGACATCGTATTCGGACATTTAACCATTTCTGCGTACCAAACCATGTAAATTTGTTTTACACATACATTGTGACATTCGACGGGGATTGGGGTACACGAAACATTTACAGTTAATTAAATGTCTTTCAAAGGATCAAATGTCATTTATTCAAGTTTCAGCTCAGTCGGATATTTCACAATATCAATCAAAGCAGGAAATAAGCAAAATACGCATTAGCGCATAAACAACGAACACACCGTCTTAAGGTAATAAAATACAAGTTTCCCAACGTTGTATATATATTTGGTAATGATATATGTACATTTTGAAAAGTAACCTCTCATCAGTAGCATTAGAAACGAGACATAGGAAGTCCGAAACCATAGTACAAGAAGTACTCAAATGCAAACAAATCGAAAAAAGAAGCCAAGTCCAGGGACGAGCAAATTGTTTATTACGTGCCGTATTTTTAGTGATTTTGAATTAAAACAATTCCAGCAAATACTTTAAAAATCATTTCCATGTCAGATAAATCTGACAACAGGGCTAGTGATTACCTCTGTTCTACTACCATAGGCATCGACTCTGCTAATGATGAATATGTATCGTGAAATCAAAGTCTGGAAGTTAAACCTACTGTAGTTCTTGAAACAAATATGGCGATACAGAAAGATTGAATACTCTTCTTTAATGTCATTTGAATACATACTTGCATTATCGTCAGAAAATCTATACACTGAGAAAAATGTTTCCTCTAATTCATCATAGTTCTTTTCAGCTCCACATCTGTCATGTCTGCCTGTTCTTCTGCCAGGACAGGGAAGACTACAGTTTTTAGTTTGTACTTTTTGGATTATAGTTTCATTTTCCCATTCTATGACCAATTCGTTACTTACACAATAACAGGTTTCATTCTGAAATTTTCGTCTAATAGAATTATTTAGATACCGTGCAATATGTGTCAAATGATTCCATGGTAAGTAAACTGGAATTTTGCTGAACGGTAATTTAAATTTTAAATAGATTTTTGTTTCTGTAGTTCCATTACTTTTTGAAGAGAAACCAATGTTAGGTTCAAATTAGTTCAGGAAATCATAAAACCATTTAGCGGCACAACTGGAATTATAACACAGTTAATTCGATACTTGACATAATATTATTTACTTATTTGTAATTCAATCCCTGTATTCAGGTTTATCACCAATTATTGCCCTTAGGTCGAAGTAAATCAAGTTTGTATAAAAACATTTTCGTTAAAGTAATTCAGATAGAATGCATTGTGACTATTTTATAACATTTAGACCAATTTAACGTTCATAGAAAAGGTTTGAGAAAAAATATCTGTGATTTCGTCTTTAGCTCAACACAGAGTGACATTTTTCAGTTTTTTGTTATGAGGTAAGGTATTTCGTAGTGCATCGGGGTTCTCGGTGTAGATTAAGGATAAGCTTTACTTCAAATTACATGCATTGAAGTCAATACTGTCTGCAAAAAGTCTAGGGCTATTCCAAGAAAAATATATGGGCGTTTGACAGCAGTTGAAATATTTTGATATGGGTTGTGGGGGTATGGCGAATTGAATTATGTGGGTTGTTGCTCTTATCGGAAATACAATTAAATTTGTTGCTTCAATGAAGAATGTTTTCCAATGAAATAACGATAATGCTATTTTTTGTAATTGGAAAGTAAAATCATGAGATTTAGATATTGGTAGGTTTAAGAAGAACTAATTAACCAGTTGGCTGCAATATACCAGTTATTTCACCGGATATGGGTACTAGAATGTTGATAACTCATGGAGAAGTTATCATGCATCAATTATCTCTTGTAATCAGTTATATATATATATGATATGAATTAGTATTATTGACTACTGGCTAACACACTTGTTGTTTTGTGGTACCCAATTGAACCTGATATTAATTTATACGTTCCCATTGCACTTTATAAAATTGTAATGTAGAGCACTTTGAGGAAAAGAATTGAGCTCAAGAGGACAACAGGGGTGAAAATCAGAAACAACAAATCTTGTAATTCTAAGAAAAAACAACGTTGTGAAACAATGCAAGGTAATAATTTGTCCGGAAAGGCCGAATATCACTTTTAAGTTCCGAAAAAGGAATTCGAAGATACCAAAGGGGCAGACAGAAGTCGAGGACAGACAAGACCATGGCCAACAAAATGAAACGAAAGACAAACATAGAACACACAACACTACACTGAAAACTAAAGCTGGAGTAACACGAACCCTACAAAAACCAGGGTGAGTTCAGGTGCTCCTGTATTTCAAGTTCAGGCATATACTGGTGCTTAATGGGTTAGAAGAAGGTTTAAATGCAACAATAAACATAAGTTTACTCAATTTTTTTCACTTTTAAATCTTTGTTTGTTAATTGTACAATATTTCATAAAAGGGGGTGGTAGAATAATGTACGAACTGTATTTTGCCTTGTTTTTGGTCGATGTTTTTTGGGAAATTCAATTTGGTGGTTGATGGGTCCAGGGAAAAAGTGATGTTCCCCAATATAATTTTTACTCGAATAGCCACTACCAGAAGCAAGACATTTCCGACATATCGGTGTTTATATATTTTTAATCGCCTTGTTTAATGGTATTATGAAATGAATCATTCTTTTGTGTAAAACTTTAATTGAACCTATCAAACATGTCTTATGAACTTGTTATCGCAATTTTGTTTTGAGAAAATGAACACAATCACGTTATTACTTGTAGGTTATTGAAGTTACATTTTGCATATTTGTGCAGTAAAGGGTAACAACAGATATACGTCGCTAGTCAATCACTTGGTAACATTAAGTATGTGAAAAGAGATGTCCCCCGAAAATGATAACATTAATCATTAATCGTTCGAAAAAACCAGCCTCTGATTTCCAATCTTTGACAGTATTTTGCCGCACAGATGAAATCGGATATATTCCTTTTTTAAGCACATACACATAAAAATCAAAGTTAGTTTTTCATAACCCGAACAAGTCCCAGAAACAAAAATTGTAAATCTATATATATTATTGTAATATCCGATTTGAAGATCCTAATAGCCGGGAACTATACCAACACACCTTCTATCAACAAAAAAGTGAAACAATTTTTGTTGCTTCAACATGTTTAAGGAACGAAAGAGATGTTTGGTCATCTGATAATTATTATCTTTATAAGGGGTTTACAAAACACCAAGACATTAAACCATTTCGAAGTGTCATAGATGAAGTGTAAAAAATATCGAAATGCAATAAAAAATGTCGGAAATTTGCCTCGACTTAGTTCGTATATGCACAAATAATATTGACACTTAAACTTCAAACAGTAAACGATCGACTTAACTATATTCTTTACCAGGAACCTCGATGGCCAACCAAATAACTTAGAACAAGACAGAAAAAAAAACACAAAATGTGAATGCGCAAATACTATCCAAAACATTATTTCAATGCAGTTCTACCAAACCATTAACGTTTAAAACCCGAAACCTAAAAATGAAGGACAAAACTATAAAAGTCGCAAAAGATCAAATGTTTGGCACAATTGGTTCATGTGGGTTTTGATTCCGTTAAGTGACCCTCAGTAGCGTCATTTCCGGTAAACTTGCTTTAACGGTGCTTACAAAAAAACAAATTTGATATTCCCTTGAAAAATAATGTTAAGGTCCCACACTCCCTTCACTTTTAGAATAAGATAATTGGTTCTCAGTTTTTCTCAGTCCCTTGAAAAACTGAGAACCAATTATCTTATTCTAAAAGTGATGGGAGTGTGGGACCTTAACATGCTTAAGGGGAACATATTTTAATACTACGAGAAATAAAAAATGAAAATGGGCGATCAATTTAAATTTTGAAGCGACCGTATGCTTATTCTTCATTGAAGTAGAAATAAATAGCATTTATCGTGTACGGGTTGCGGTTTTCTCCGCACACTGCAGCACATTGGTCGACAATCTATCATTCAATTAAATGATTTCGCAATCCAACCACGTGATGGTCTCCCCTCCAAGAGGTCAGCGAGTACTTAACACTGTTTACTTAAAAATAGCAAAATAAACTCGATATATTTGTGAAAATTATATTTGGTATACATTTCAACAGTTATTATAGAGTCTTTATTGTGAGAATTTCTGTTAGTAATATTCAGGAAGATGATAAATAGCATGAAAGCTTTATCTATACCTGTAAAAATATGAAGCTTCTGGGTTTTCCAACCTTTTCAAGTACGCAGTATCTTGAACATTGAAATACGTTATTATCTCTGAATGTTTTCTGTTGAGGTAAGCTATCCGCTATGTAAGTAGAGTTCCTGGTATGAAAGCAATCTAGTATAAAGAAAAATAATTAATGATTCCTTTTAAAAATACTTTTGTGCGGCAATGTTCGTATTTCGTTCCGAATTTTGGGGTTTCAGATCAATTTTAAATAAAGTAAAAGCAAATCGGAGTCAATCCCAAAACATATAAATTAGTAAGGTTTGAGAGTTAAAGCATCTTTACGGAAAACACGGCCGTTCAAATTTGTAAAGTCTAGGTTATACAGTTATAAAAATACGTCGCGAATTATGCCATTATATGACCATATTAAAAAAACATGCCTTTACCTAATTTGACAGGAGGTTCTTCTTTGCAAGATAAATAGACAAAAAACGCATATACTCCTTTAAAAAGATATTTGGAAAATGTCAACCTGACGATTTCAGTTGTGAAAAAACAAATAATAAATATTAAAATGATTTGCCATCAATTGAAAAAAAAAATTCACTGAATTGTATTTTTTCATAAGCTGATATTGCGAATAAAGAGGCAATTAAGGGTAACACAACATAAGTTACCTCTGTACTCCATTGGTTCCGATCGTATTACATAGGCATCAATCCACAAACTCTGCTTTTCTTCTCCAGCAACATTTATATGAAAGTCATTCTTTAAAGAACAATTATTCGGCTGAAAACAATCAAAATGTTGACGCCCAACTACACCATTATTACCACAAATATTTTTCCTGTTCGTCCAATTGTTTTCTAAATTCTTTTTGGTAAATAAAACACCTAAATAAGTATAATAATAAATTGTATATCGGTGAGAGAGACATAGATAGATCTGGGATATTAAAACGAGAGTAAATGATATATACTAACAAACACATTAACCACGTCACTTGTATCATGTGTATATCTGAAGTGAAGAGTAGACAACATTGGTTGTACTTCTCTTTAACGTTGTTTTTTGTATTGATATCATTAACATTGAACAATATATGCACAATTTTATTTACACTGGTTTTATTTGTTTTCACTATTCCAGCGAAAATTGTTTTATTTACGGAGGAATCCAAAGTAGTTTTGAGAAAATCATGTATCTTGTACCATTATGTCCTTTATCTTTTCATATACGTTTGTAGCAGATAATTTGGCTTTAACCGTTTAATTAATCCAAAATTTAAATAAGAGATGGGGTAACTATAGACAAAGAAGATTATGTATGAGACAGCTGTCCAAAACGTGTAAACAAGAAGCATTTTTTTTATAATTGTAAGCCAAATTATTAATGTTTTTGCATCAAGTTGATGACTTTCAACAAATGACAGCGATCTACACCCTACAAAAGATATAAGACCCCACAAGAATTAAATAAGAAATTATTCTGAACAATGCCGACAAACTAAAGGTTAAAAAGTTAAATGTGCACAAGAAATAAACCAACAGCAATTTCCCTGCAGGTTCATGGCTTTGGATAAGCACAAAATGAATGTGATGGTTCTATATATGTTTGTATGCACTGCCCCTTTTTAACAGAAAAAAAATGTTGTGACAAAAGATAACTTCAAAAATCAATGATAATTGTTCTAACTCTTCACATAAGACAATACGGAATAAAAAAGAAAATGATAATAAAACAGAGGTGATGAAAATTCCGGGCCTGCACAATCTTGAAAGGGGGTATGGGTGGCCAAGTTGTCTAGATAGTCGATTTAAACTTACCTGTACAGATCACTGTATTCTATCACCTAAACAGCGTGAGTTCGCGCCTGTGTTTGTACCAAAAAACCGGGTTGCGTTTACCTCGCATCGCACGTGATAAGGTTTGTCAGTTACCTACCCAAGGTCGGTGGTTCTCTCCGGGTACTCCTTGTTCCTCCACTAGTAAAACTGACCGCCGCGAAATGGCTGAAATATTGTTGAAATTGGCGTTAAACCCAAATTTTACAAAGAAACAATCTTGATATAGCGTGTTGTTTGTGTAATTAACAGATCATGTTTCAGTTTCTTCTCAATACTTTTTACTGTCTTGTGTTCATGTTTACAATGATGTCTCTTTGCTTTCCTAATCTCGACTTTTTGGTATCTTAACGTATTCTCTATTTTCATATTCCATTCGTATTTCTGATTGATTTGTGATTATTCGCATGATGTATATACATCTAGTACTTTAAATTAATAAATGATATTATATATGGGAAGATTTTCTAATTACTTAATTGGTTGAAACAGTCAGGTGATTACAATGATAAAAAACGTACGGATTCGGTTTTACTATTTTTAGATGATATTGACTCGGAGTTACTAAATTTAGTGCCGGAAATGTAAACAGTCACGTGATTGGTTTTTTATGCAAAAAGAAGATATCATCATAAGAATTTGAAAGATATAATGAATAATTTTTTAATATACCTACAAGAAAAGTATCGAATAGAACATTCTGGCTCTGTATTTTTATTATGTTTCATTGAAGCCTTAAAAATGTCCTTTTTTACATATATAATATAAAAATTAAGGACTTTTGTCTCGGTCAGTACCTGATATATGGACCTTGAAGACTGATATCGACCGCGGACTTCGTCCTTGGTCGATATCACTCTTCCAGGTCTATATATAACTTATTGACCTCAACGAAAGTCCATAATTGATAATTATATTTAAAAGAAAGAATACGAAACATATGCCAGAAAGATACAATCCACATATTTTCTGGGTTGTGCACTGCATTTTGTTCGGTAAGCTGTTGTCTTAGTAAACTAGATTTTCATAGGGCAAGAAACAAGTTCTCGAAAGAAGTGACTTGCATTTCTCTCTCTTATCAAAAAGATTGTCGACAAAATAAAAAAATCAACGAGTGTAAATGCCTAAATTTCACTTTCGAACGAAGCACCTGTCTTTGGTACATTCATCAGGTACGGTCGGGACCATAGACGTTTATATTTTGTTTTTCTGTTATATATTATATACTGGAAATTTGTAGTCTTGGTTTGTATTGTTTGTTTGTTTTTTATAATGTCAATCGATTTTGATTATTCCATTTATCCCAAACTATTGTATATTAATAAAAACAATTATAGTCTTTTAATATCGGCCAATAGAAGAATTTGTAGCAACATATGAATGATTTACAACAAATTCTTATACATATTGTAAATGACTTTCCTCTTAGGGCTAAACTTTAGCTAGACACTTTTGCTAATTCCTTAATAAACTTCAATACTCTACGTCAAAGTTTGATGGAACGGGTAAATAGTTTATGAAAGAAAACTGTGTACCGTATTCTTATAAAATAGTGTTTTTTTTTTGTAGATCGAACAAAGTGCAAGCAGGTTGCAGTGATACTTAATCACGTTTTTATTTTAAGCTGAGTCGATTTATTAACTCTGTACAGGGAATTTTACATTTTACATTGTAAAATTAGCCTATTGTTTGCCTGAAGTGGCTTTTTGCAAGCGCTAGCGCGAGACTTGGAATAGAAAAGGGGGATATGGTGTTAATATTCATGACACAAAAGTCTCATATATACATGTAAATTCAAAGCAAAGGAACAGTGCTTTGATCGCTTTTCTTCATTATTGGAGTACACATTGTCAACTCTGCGTAGTTATTAAGTTATTAAACTAGGATTAAATAAACTGCGAAAATGCTTTTAGATGTGCCTGAATGGAATTTTATAATGAATCTTTCTGATATTAATTGCGAGAGTTTCCAATTAAATGAAATGTTCGCAACATCTTAAATCAATTTATCCAGGTCATACTGGAGCGCCGAAAACGAAGATGGCCAACCCTAAAAGTTAAATCTCCGTAGATAAATTCAGGGGCAGATAATGGTATGTAAAACGCTACTGCATAGTGTAAAACAATGGTCTTCTGATATATTCACAGCGTAGAACTTGCAAAAAATCATCTAATATAGTTTTATTGGACCAACTATGGTTTTACTGGTTTTGGCCTTCGGACGTTTAACTTCCGAAATAACTGTGCAACTGTTACCCGCAAACCAAGACGGCCGCTACAGACAACATACTGTAAATTAAGAAATTGATGCGGTGTTTTAATTATTGCAAGTTATGCAAATGATTGATAATCGTAAATATAAGAACTCGATCTATTTATCTGTTAAAAATATTTGCAAACAAGTTTTCTTAAAACTGCAGTAATTGATCTCGCATTTTTTGGAGTGAAGTTTCAAAATCGCAATATGAAATAATTACAGTGTGTTAGCATTTCATTTAAATACTGTTTTATTATTGGTCGAGACATAAAACACGTGATTGGGTTACCTGTTTTCATATCGCATGAAACACAGTGACTATTTTCACGCACGTGGCATCCACGTGTTCGTAAAATTATTACTACGCGCATATCTTGAATTTTAAAATTAGTTGTTAAAAACTCTTTAATTAATTAATTTACTAACTTAAGTATGTAATTATAAGTATTAAATGCATTTTTTGTAAGTTTCAAGCGATATGAACGACAGTGACTCCGCACTTCCGCGCTTCATGCAAAATGTGCTTCGTCACTGTCGTTCATATCATTTGAAACTTACAAAAAATGCATTTAATTCTATATTCAATGCATTTATTTCTGAATTTTAATTAATTGAAAACAATTGGCTTAAACCTTCGTATATATGTTATGGCGATGAAAACGTCGTTGCCGCCTTCAACGTGGACATGAAAGTTTTCGCTGTTTGTTGGACCTATTCTTATGAAATTTTGACATTTCTTGTATAACATTTAATCAGTAATTGATTTTTGGCGTCACGTTTTTTAGGAGGGAACAGAGGTTTCTTTTTATCCTTTTTGTATTTTAAAAAAAATTTGCATCCGATTCGTTGTTTTTCATTTTGTTTCTTTCAAAATAAAAAACCAAAATCAAATGGATTTCTCCCGCCATGAACTATCGTCTACCGTCATTTTTTTATTTAATGTTATTTTCTTTGATTCCTTAAGAAAAATGCAGAAAAACTAATCCTTGCATTTTTTATAGCACCGTTTTTAAGATCAAAGGGGTTTATAATTAAATGTCTTTGTGAAAGTTTAAATGTTCCTCAGGTTTTAATTGAAAATTTTTCATTTGGTCTTGGAAGTGTTTTTTAGCAGTATGTCAACATTTTTTACTATTTCTAAGGGTTTCGAGATGATTTGGTTAAAGTTGCAAAATGTTGTATTTTGGTCGGTCTTCAAATTTTTAACCGTTGTTAATTTTTTATCTGAAAAAGATGGATTTTTATCTGAAAAAGATGGAATTTGTTTCATTCCATATTAAAAATGGAACAAAAAATAAACCGTTAGCATTTTTACATCATATAACGCTTTTTTACAAAAGGGGTCGAAGGGAAAGGATGTGATTTCGGAAAGGATGAGCATGTTTACTTTCCTCCAGATTTTAAAGGGGCAATTTTCCGTTCCATAATTTAATTTTACACCAACACATTTTATCTATCTTTTACAGTTTTTTTTAGATAAAAAGGGGTCGAAGTGGCTGATAGATCAATAAGCAGGATACGAATTTATTATTTTTTATTTTGATTGTGCTATGATTCATTGCTAGAACTGGCACAAAAGTTTCTGCAAACATTTTAAAAGCTTTAAAGTATTCAAATATTATGAAAAAGGATCAAGAAGGCCAAACAAGTAATATTAAAGAGATGAAATTTCTTATGTTTAAATTCGATTTTGTTGCCATTTTTTATTTGATTCGTCTCATTGACAGTTTCCAGTGAAATGAATTCTGATTTTCTTTATGGCTTTAGCTTGGCAATAAAATGCATGAAAGAGGCCGAAAAGTACAAATTGCTGTGTTCAGCACATTTCTGTGTCCATCATGTCACCGTGTCCAGCATATAAAGTTGTGTGTCACAATACTGCTTCGACACTTGCCATAATCGTCATTTGTTCCACTTGTTTAACGCTTTGGAGCACTTCAGTCCTTGAACTTGCAAATTGATAGGTCAGATGTAAAATAAATTCGGAGATAAAAAATGAGCAGACAGAAATCGTGAAATCAGAAGACAGAAAAGATCGTGGCCAAAAATAACCCTGAAAATCGAACGGCAATCAATACAATACAATCAATACTACACTGAAAACTAAAGCTAGAGTAATACAAATCCTACAAAAAACTAGAGCGCGTTCAGTTGCTCAAAAAGGGTAAGCATCTCCTTCTCTACTAGTGGCAAACGTCATGATACTTAGTATACAAAGCAAGTTTACAGTCGCAATCGATTTTATTGAAACGACAGTGGGAAGATATCCATTGTCATTCGTGAAATGAATATTTCGTACCTCTCAACCAAACCATGATGTCGACCGTAGCGATGTCTTAAATCTTTCCTTGAGAAACTCTTGGCTCAGTAGCCCTATTGTTAGCATCAGCGCTCTATAAATAAAATCCCGATTGGAAGCACACGCCCTGAAGTACCGTATCACATGAGAAATATACACTCCGTATGCTGGTGCGGCTGGAATGATGCTACACATTAACGGAATATTTACAATAGGTAAATCACTTGTCGTAAAGTTTTGTTCTTAACACGCCATTACTGTCTATTTCTAGGTGAAAGTTAAGGTATGAAGCAGACGTTTCTGTTTCTAGAGTATCTTTGATTTGTATCTTAGTTTCAGTTGTACCGGCCATATTGATTGGCAAGTATCAATGTAAATATGGTTATGGAAGAGGAATACAAAGTGAACATCAAACAAGCTGTATTCAACTTAATAAGCACTCTCAGACAAATTTCAATAGAATCAAATGATTACTACGTTCTGCTGTAGAGGTCATAGTGGTTGGTCGAGGGATGTGTGACGGCAATGTGACTACAAGGAATTCCCTGTAATATTTGGCCCCGAGCTTAACGAAAAATTATGCAGGGCAGAAAAGATGTCTCTCTGGCATATATTCCATATTCTTTCTTTTAAGCATAATTACCACTATGAAAATGTTTGGTTCCAAAACTTGGAAAGGGCAAGGGAGAAAAGTGTTATGTAGGTTTTCTGTGTTTGGATGTGTTGGTCTTTTTGGTTGGCAGAAGGGTCATAATGGATAATATTTTACAATGAAATTTATAATGGATCGTGTAGACAACCCTTCTGGAAATTCACTTAAATTTTATTGGCTAGTTAGAACCAATATTGTTTTTCGTTTTGGTTCTAATGCACCTAATGCGATGACTTATTGAATATGAAAATGAAAGATAACGGGGTAAATGACGGAGAGATTGCACTCCAACCACGAGAAAAAAGAGGGAATTTACAAATCTAGAGGTCTCCAATAATACGTATCCAGCATAAAGATAGGTTTCAAGTAGAAAGATCTTGGAAAACAGTCTGATTACCATGCTCCAAATAGTACACAATACCGTACAACCATGGGAAAGATCTACTCTAAACATTCAGATTCATTGAATTTAACGTCCTGCAGCAAAGGAGTAGGGGCGGTAAGGGTACATTTTAGCCCCAAATAATGGTTATACTTCAATCAATCCAATATTTTAGGTAATTTATGTATAATTGTAGTACATCATAAAAATGAAACATTTGAATGAAATAT
>JAULBM010299117.1:0-14979 GCA_032357055.1 Geukensia granosissima | reverse complement strand
GGACGCCCCTTTAGCAGGGGTTCTGCCTGCAGGCGGAGAAACCGAACGACCTATTTCTATACCCCGGCCGCCCTCGGGGGGTAATGCAAATATAACAACTATCACCCAAAGAAGTATACAACACCAAAATAAGTATACCATGAAAAAAAAACATTTAAACATAAAGACAACGACATCCACTAGATTAGAGATTCCTTGCTTGGGAAAGGCACAGCGCACATGTGCTAGGTTAAACATGTTTGTGAGTGCTCATCCGTCCCCTAACCTGGGACAGTGGTGTTACAAGTAAAAAAAACAAGAACTTTAAAAACCCAATTGCATAAGATATAACTTTTGAAGTCGATACATTGTAGAGTAGACAATTACAAGTAAACCTATGCTCGTCCGAATATAAAATAATTCTATTCTATGGGCAATAAGTAACAACTATAAGTCAATGTAGAAGGGTACTGACTATAACCTTTTATTACTACCAGCTGTATACATATGTAATACAATTTATTTATATTTTCAAAATAAAAATTATGACCTGAAATACCAAACTGAAAATAGGACGAAATTACATCTGTATACTTTGGTTACAGCGAGCCTCGATGAAGAACTTTAATTTTGCACGGACTTTACACATGTTACATGTACGTGCTACATGTGTAACCAATAATCACATGATGACCAATGTTAACTCATAAATATTCATGAAATGACCACAACGAAATGAATTGTAGACAACAATTTTTAGCGACCTCTAAAATTTACTCACTGTTTTTGATAAACAGTTCAAAATCTAAAGACAGCATAAAATAAACCTCGCTTCTTAAGCTTAGACAACAGTCAAACATATCCGGTTGGATATAGTGTAAAACTACTAAGGGCTTTCTTGAACGTACAGTGAGGTGTGAGTTTTTACTCTATGTAGAATACCTCACTGTGACATTGAGGAAAAAAGAAATCAAAGCGGTAGCTGTTCCTTTGCTTGATATTTACTTGTATATATGAGATTTTTGTATCATGAATATTTACGCCATATTCTTTCTTTCTATATCAGAAATTTTTAAATAGATAGTTAAACATTCAATTTCGAGCCTTGCTGAAAAATTTGAAGGTTTAACTAACGAGATTGCAGAAAATACGACTATCAATGTTTTTATTTCAATTTAAGATGCGATATCTTCTATTTAGTGTTGTTATTTCCCTCACTACCTGTCTTTATCTATACTTTAGTTTGAATTTAATCAAGCAACATCAGACTTGAAATAAGGGGCGTATGTATACATATATATAATCTACACATATTGTTCTTAACTCCTGAAATTTCGGAAATTTAAGATTATATGCTAGAAAGACTATTAAATATCACAAAATGGAACAATTAATACAATACCGACGTTTAATTTTGTAAAGTACTCGGAATCCAATATATGTTTCCATTTTCGTTAAGTTACCTTGAAATTTGACCTTTATAAATATGGTTCGTATTTTTTCAATATTCCTTCAACTTCCATTGCTGGTCCTTGTCGGGCAAGAAAATCATTAGTAACATTTTGCTATTATGAGTAAGTGAACTTGACATTTTGCTTTTGCTTTTGGCCTTTAAATCAATGCGTATCTTCCTCTTAAGAGCTACGGACAATTTATACTGTATGCTTCAATTATAGGAGTAGCCAGGTCAATATGCATAGGTTGTCATCTTTTATCAGGATATTCTAATGAGACAGTAATTCCATTTATACAACACAAAACTTGTTTAGACATAGGTCAAAGACAGTGCATTTCGTGACCTGCTTGGTAATTAAAAAAAATGACAAAGATAGTTGCATATTTGTTTATCATATTGTAACGTTGTTCATAGGGATCATTTTTAAACGAAGGAACTTTACAACAGTGACTCTAAAACGAAGTCTACAACTATGTAATGATAATTTGAACAAATGACAAATTTTAAACCCATACATGTACTATATTTGTGATATTTTTATCACGTCTGATATATATTAGCATTTTATTTACAAAATCGTTTTACATAGTAAAATAAACATGATAAGCTTTTTTGTAATTGTAAAACTTTCAAATTAAACCGATTTTGAAAACAAGTTCAACAATTATTGTAACCATTGTAGACAATAAAACACGAACAAGACTCCAACGAGCCAGCATAGCAGCTAAAAGCATTAGTTGTATGCGCGTTTTCAGCCATGGCTAACTGTCCTGAATTTAAATACTTCAGACCATAAGCAATGAATATTTCCGTGATTTTAAAATAATTCTCATATGAATAATATAATAATTAATGGCACTCGCCCCTGTCACACATAGACGTGTTGTGTCGGCGTGTTCCAGCGTACGAAAAAGTATTCAAAAACAAAATTTAAGTCCAATACGGTTACATTTATTTAAATTTTGACGTATACATGATGGTCACCATGTGCTCTGCGAATTTGAACGATAGATGGACGTAACGGAACGATGAGTTAAACGCATACAGAGTATATTATTTTCCTTATGTTTAACCTTAAACGTATCGAAATCTGACCTCGGACATACTGCAACGTTCACTGCATGGGCGATATGAACGTTTCATAGCGAGAAACGAACAACAGATTAACGTTTGGTTGGCGTTTTGTAGGCGACTTCCGAACGTATTTAATTACGCTCTCAAACGTCGTCTTCACAGTAAATTTTTACTGACACAACTGAACATGTCTATATTTTATTATTCTATCCAAGATGCCGGGTAAACGCGGGTATGGACATTGTCGTGGCAGAAAGGTCCCAGAAAACCAATCTTAAAAGAACTCCTGCTCCACTAGTGGCACCCGTCGTCTTACTCAGTAGTCAAAGCCGGTGTATAGTCACAACCGGTAAAGGAACGGGTTGTATTTTGACTGTTGGACTAAGTAACACGACGAGTGCCACTAGTGGAGCAGGTGTTGCTTACCCTTCCGGAGCACCTGAACTCGCCCTGGTTTTGTAGGGTTCGTGTTACTCCAGCTTTAGTTTTCAGTGTAGTGTTGTGTGCTCTATATTTGTCTTTCGTTTCATTTTGTTGGTCATGGTCTTGTCTGTCTTCCGACTTAACGATTTATGTCTGCCCCTTTGGTATCATCAAATTCCTTTTGTTAACTTCTTTAATTAATTATATGAAAATTCATCTATCAACTACTTTTGGAGTATTAAAATTTCACGGTTTTAGACAGTCTGTCCAAGTTTCTTTCTTTACATTGCTACTTTTGAGAGTTTACTCCTTGAATTGTACATAGAGCATACCAAAATATTTATTCAAAATTGGTAATTTTGTATTTTGAAACCACTGGTTAAAAGCCTCTGCTGGTGGATCATGTCCCCGAGGGTATTCACCAGCTAAGATGTCAGATTTGTCGGACTTGAAATTTATCAAACATGTTTTACAGACATTTACTGCATTTATTTAAATTCTAAAGCACTGAATAAGGAAAAGCCTCGAAAAGTATTACACTCAGTAGTTGTCCTTGTCGTCGGATTTGGCTATCCATTCCGATTAATTTGGATTTTTAGTGCTATTTTTAGTATGTTTGGATCTTGGACTTCCTATGTTTTGGTTCTGATGCTAAAGCTGAAAGGTTACTCCTTGAAATGTACATACAACATACAAAAATTATCCATTTTTATTCAACATTGCTAATTTTGTATTTTGAATCCACTGGACTGATGCCTATACTGAGATCATGTCCCAGGGGTATTTACCAGACAAGTCGTCAGACAATACTTTACAGAAATTTGCTTCATTTGTTAAAATTCTAAAGCACTGAAAATCAGAAAGGTCTCGAAAAATATTGCACAAAGTAGTTGTCCCTTCCGTCGTATTTGGTTTCCCATATCAATTTGTTTGGATTTGAGTGCTTCATTTCTATGTTTGGGTCTTGGACTTCCTATGTTATGGTTTACTCCTTTAAATGTACATATAGCATACCAAAATTCTGCTTATTTATTCAACGTTGGTAAAGGAGTAGGTATACGTCAAGCCCCATATTTGGCAAAATTTTAGATTTTGTGACACAATAATAAGTTGTTGTGAAAATGCTCTTTAATAATCTTCTATACATAATTCATTACTTTTTCTTTTCAACTTTTCGTCATTTCGACAAAATGAAAGGGTGTATTTGACTATTTTGACAAGAATTTAAAATTTTCGGTAAAAATACTCAATTTTTGGAGGTGTTTTGTTCAAAATAGATATGATCTCACAAAAACATCACGAAGATAGTTTAACCAAACATTTGTACTAGATAGGTCTTTAATTGTGCAAAGTTTGGTTGTAGTGTTTTTTGTGCGATCTATATTAAAATCGACAAAATAGTACATGTATCAGATATTGCATCAAATTAATTAATTTCTAAGTATTTTCACATTTACAGCATTTTCTATGTGTCACTAAATGACCATTGTAGAACTAATTAAACAAAAAATTCTGTTGGATTTTCTATTTAAAGACATTATTCAATACAAAAAAATATAGATATTTGACAATTTTCATTTTTTAGGCAAATTCTTGTACCAAAAATGGACCTTAACTATCCTCGTCCTTTGTATTTTTAGACAATTATGATTTTTTACTCTTTATACAACTTTACCACATAAGCTTATTAAGGCAAATACTAAAAATGCAAGTCAATTACAGATGCTATTGACATGGAAAACATGATATTGACTTTGAAACCCACAAGTCTAACCTGGCTTCTATTTACTTTGGATTATAGCACTTTGAGTTCAGTGGATAACCCATTTTTCAAAAGTCAACAACATTGCACAGTTACCTGTTTAAAAGACAGAATTGTATGTTATTTAGAAAAGACCTTCGACGAATGCTAATTTCTACCTATAGTATGATATGTTACATTCAATGATATTAAGTTCAGACTTACATCCGTTTGTTCATTTATGTAGATGCAAAGTTGGCATTACAATGCGATAAATATTTACCTGATTAAACTACAGATTCAATTGCTTTTAATGTTTTCCTGCTTATATTTGGTACCGACAATAATTCTATTGGAAGAACCCGATAAACTACCATTTCAAAACTAAAACGTGTCACGTTGTCTCTACACTAAATGAAAGAATATAAGGTTTATGTAATAAAACAGTTGTTTAGTTATGAAATTATTCAAACATATGAGACATATAACGACTCAAATAAATGTTTACTATATATTAAAAGGAATTCGAAGACACCAAAGGGGCAGACAGAAACCGTTAAGTACGAAGACAGACAAGTCCTTGGCCAACAAAATGAAACGAAAGACAAACATAGAACATGCCACAGTACACTGAACATACAAGCTGGAGTAACATGAACCGCGTAGAAAAAACTTCCCCTCTACAATTTATGATCTGATATTCTTTCTTCTTGAATAAAAAGTATACAAGACAATATAAACTAATATTTACTTCCAGACAGAAAAAAAAAGAAACAAGTATCCTGACATTAAAATATTTAGTTAAATCGCTCGCAATAGATATTTTTGCATTAATATCGTTTTTCTTATAGAACTAATGATATCTGATGATGTTTTATGTTTGTCTTTCGTTTCATTTTGTTGGCCATGGTCTGTCTTCTGATGATTCTGTCTGCCAATTTGGTATCTATAGACATCATTAATTTTTAGCATGTGAAGATTTTATGCACTTCCGACAGTACAAATCCTAAATGCCGACGAATTTATTGGGAATGATAGAAATTCAATCCAATCTGTGTTGGAATCATCGGAATCCAATTTACATGATCAAGACATACTTGATGACAGGCAACAAATGAACACTGTGTTTTGTCTCTAGATAAATAGTAGAGAAACGGTCAACTTCCCTGCTTTGACGTGGTAATGGGATAATAATTTCATTTTCAGAAACTGGATAGGAACATTGTTGGACACAGTTTCAGTAAAGAAGATTTTGTGACAGGTTTGAACAATATATAAAGGTGTTAGCATGATACAAAGACAGAACATTGATTATTTTTCTTAAAGAAGTTCTAATGCACTTTGTTCATAGGTAGTTGTAGTTAAACGCAAGATTATGCATGATTTACAATGAAAACCATTTAAGACACTGACCAAATTAATATGATTGGTTATTACGTGTATCGTATTTCTTCCATCAGTGTTGGTGTTCATCCAAAATTATGAAAAAAAATCCAAATGTGAATGACCTATGATAAACTTACATATGGCCTTTTTCCTAATTTGACATGAGGATATATACCTTGCTGTTTTCAGTTGGTTTTCTTGACAGTTGACATATATCATATGAACAAACTATAATATCGTTCATCCTTTTCACTAGTTTCTTCTGATGGCCTAATTCTTTATCTGAATTGGCATACCAAACGTACGCATAAGGGTAAGCATTGGAGTGACCTAGACCTTTGCCCGATTGACCTTCCCTATTTAAAGCGCTATCTTTTTCTTCTCTTGTTATCTACGTGGGTTTCTTCTCAATCAGGCAATAGAAATTCAAGTAATAAATTAAAACCAATATTTTTTTTATAAATATCTTATATTTAACATAACCTTCGGATCAGTTATGATTCTAAGCTTAATATATGTTTTTTTCCGGGTGTCATTATAATACATATAATTTATATATGTATGTAGTATATTAAGTATTTTTTTTATTACGCGTCCTGCACCTGTGCGTCGCTTTGTCGATATCAGTGATTTCAGGGTAAAGGGGAATGTTTAAATGGATGATAACTTCCAGCTCGAAAAAATGAACAGCCTGTTTTAGGTGACTCTGTATCTTCGCAGCAGAAATCCATCTTCATTGTTGGAACGGAAAAATTTTATATTGTGTTTAGTCTGGCAGTTTAGAGGATAGAGAAGCCTAATATTTTATGCTGTATGCTTTTTAAAATCAAGAACATGGGAAGCTTTCCACTGGTAAAAATTCGTTGTATTTATTATGTTAAATAGTTGTACTTTTGTCGGGTTTTCCATTACATTGACAATGAATTCAGACTTTGATCCCGTGGCTGTCTTATCAATAAAAGCGTGTTGTATAGGTCCCACAACTTTGCTTATGTTGCACATCTGAAGCAAATTTGAATGCTTATGAACTTTCTTCAGATTGCGATCTTAAACAGAAAACGAGATGGGCACATCATTATTACACTACATTTGCACAAGAACCATTTTCATATTTTTAATTCTGTAGAACACCACCCTTGCCGCCTCTGATCTCTCTGTAAGCTGAAAACGACATTTTCATTAATGTAAGTCAAAGGAGCCTGAAAAACCGTTTTTATTAAGTATCATGCTTTACAATACTTTGAATAATGGATGGAAATTTTCCGAAGGTGTCAAGCATAACACAGATTTATCATATCTGGATCTGTTTGTTTACATTGTTAGTTGTGAAATGTGATGCAAAGGTTGCTTAAAAAAAGTTTTTACTTCTTGTACATAAACAGGATTTATAGATGTGAGTTATATTTTACTGAAAACATTTGCACTTTGTTTTATATGTTACTATAAAATTTTGTGATGAGAATGGTCAGTGAAGGCGTCAAAGAAAGATAACCACAATGTAAATCATACTACAGAGAAAGTGTTCTGGGTTTACTTTTTACATTAATTTGTTTGGGAGTATATGGGGTTTGTTATTATTAAAAACGTATTGATCTAAAATCGACACCGTTCCTTATAAAATCATAAAAAGATACTAATTTTAAAAATATTTTTTCTCGCCTTGCGTTCATTAGTAAACTACCTATTTGCAAGTGATGTATGATGTTAAATAATAAACCTACCAACAGACGCATTTAAAGAATTTACGTATTAAAATCCAATTTTCAGCACCATTTATAGGAACTCTCTTTTTTTAAAAATCCGTAGTTTAATAAATTAACTCTTAAGAAGCTATAATCATGTTGCCACAAGGCAAGACTACCTCTTCAATGTATAATGGACGACAACACTGGGAAACATACATATACACCAGCATCATGTCAGTCTTGTTTTCTTTGGACGTTTTGCACAAACACAGAGGCAAATAATCTTGCCGCATTGCACACAGGATACCTGGTAAACAAACATTCTTACAAGATCACAGGAACTGCAAAGCCCATGTCGTATCGTTAAACTCTTAAAGCAGATTTTCCAATTCCTGTATGAAATTTGGAATGCTAAGAGTAACCTTTATCAACAGCTTTAGAACCTGTACATAGCTAGATGTTTGCACATGTAATTTCAGGGGTTTAGGATCAAATACGAAGTTATTAATTTTGGATAAATATGGTGAATTTTTATTTGCTATTTGTACATTTCAAGGAGTAACTTCTGGTCAGAAGCATTAAAACCAGAACGTAGGAAATCTGAGATACTAACACGGTAAAAGAATAACTCAAATCCAAACAAATCGAAATAGGAAGCCAGATCCGACGGAAGGGTCAACTACTACGTGCAATACATTTCGAAGCCTTTCCATATTTTCAGTGCTTTAGAATTTAAACAAATTCGACAAATTTCCTTAAACTGTGTTTGCTTAATTTCATGTAAGACAAGTCTAACAACTGGGATTGTGAATTCCCTTGAGGACCTCTGGTCCACCAGTTCTTTCAAAATAAAAGTTTGCCAATGTTGAATAAATATGGGGGATTTTAAATGCTATACGATATTTCAAGGAGTAATCTTTTTTCAATAGCATTAGAACCAAAACATAGTAGGTCCGAAATCCAAACATATAGTACAAAAAACTCAAATCAAAACAAATCCTCTAAGTCTGACAACTGGGCTGGTGAATACCCTCAGGGACCTATTGGTTCATCAGCAGTGGTATCGAACAAGTTTCAATTATTTTGACAACTATAAATTTCTATCGACAGTATTGTAACATACATGCTATGAGTGGATTTAATTAAATGTGCATACCCAGATTAGAGTTGAAGGATTCTATACAAAGGTGCCGTGCACAGGACATCCGTAAGGCATCAGTAACCTTCCAGACCACTTGATCCCACTCCTGTATTGTAATGGAGTTCGTACAGTCCAAATCTTTGGGTTTTTTGTTTTCGTTTTATCTTATTTGTTTTGCATTTGCTTGTCTCTTTGGACTATGTAAGTGATCTCTCGCATGGGTATTCTACGCTTGCCTAAAGGTTTAATAGACAATTTAGACCCAAAATCTTTATCTTACATCAACTGGATTTGTCTACCCTCTATACAATCATTAGTAGGAACTATGAAAGGTTTATTATGTAGTTGTTCTCAAAAATAAGATAAGGAATGTTAAGAAAATACAAGTACTCTGTTACAAGATTGTCGTGTTGTATGTATTATTTCACATTTTGCATTTCAGGGCCTTTTACAGCTTCCGTTATGGTATTCTATCTGGTTGTTTGTTGAATGCGTAATAGGACCTGTAGAAGTTTAAATTCTACTGTCATTTGGGGGTGGCTGTCTCATCGACGATCATGCCACATCTATTTCTTTACTAATTGTGTTTAATATCACATTAATATTGTGACATTTATCAAATAAAAGGGTGTTAAAGATATTTTTTTATCTTACACTATACCGAGAACATAAAATGAGGCTGAAGAACTGATACATGTATATAGTGTATCTCTGGGAATTATTGTCTCAACTAAGGGATGTGCAGAAATCTTTAAATACATATGGTTTATTATTTTTTAATCTCCTTAGTTAATGCATCCTCAAATTAGAGCATCCTTTAAAGACCACGATAGTCACTAACTTCATTCATGTCATAATAAGCTGGGCACAATTGTAAGGTATTAAAGAGTTGAGTTAATACCTTTATTTCAAATTCACCCTTTGTCAGCATACCTTGTCACTGCATTTCAACCTTCATATATATTTGGATCCATACCATCATTTAAGATAACTTGCAGGTTCTATTAGTAGATACATGTACAAATAACACACACAAAGAAAACAACCTTTATTACATGTGTACATTCAAATCGTGTACATAATATGGCAAGTGTGATGTGTAAGGCAGGAATTATTTATATAGCCTTATTGGTCTTTATACATAAACCTGGTCCCAGTGTAGCATCAAAAAGATCAAAAGGGGAAGAGGGTGGAGGAAGTTTCCACCACACATTAGGGAAGTCTCAAATGTTAAAAATGATTTTTTAATGAAAATCTGGTAAAAAGTTACTGGTACTGAAATTCGGTTTTTTAAAAATTATCAAAATTCCTCTAGTCTATTGGCAAGAAATTATCTCCGATCTGGCAACCTTTAAGTTGTTAAAAACCAGCAATTTTCACATTTTTTAAATTGTGCTAAATGACAACAAGGAAATTGATTTACACATACTTTTAATTCCCCCTGAGGCTTGATTAATTGATTGTGGTTTAATACCACATTCAACAATATTTAAGTCATATGATGCAAAGAAATTGGACAGCAGCACTGACCTTGCTAAAGAAAGCAAAAAAATTGGACAGAACCAACGACCTTGATAGAGTAAGCCAAGAAATTGGACAGAACCATTGACCTTGGCAGAGGAAGCCACGAACTTTGACATAACTACTGACCTCAGGCAGGTAACTGACAAACATTGTCCCATATGTTTGTAAATTCCCTCTGTTTTCAGTTGAAGTGCAGTCCCTCTGACATTTCATTTTCATACTTTTTAATTTTTGCATTGTATAAAGTCAGGGGTAAAATAATATATAATAATAGGTGATAGGCTACTGTGATTTATACTGGGAAGTTTAAATGAACAGCGAAGACAGCTCAGCTATCCAGGGCTTCTCATTTTCAAATAGAAAAAACTCCAGAAATTAAAAGATTTCCACTGACATAATTTTAAAAGTTTCGAGAATGACGGGTTGCAAAAGCTTACTTAAAGAAATGAGCAGGTGTTTTACATGTAGCTTTATATAACTATAATCATGTACATGTAGTTGCATATTCATATTAACTACCATAAATTCCTCCATTAAAACAATATATTGTACATTTCTAAATTAAGAAAACTACAACTATAACATATTTACAACTTCTATGTTCCTCATAAAATTAATAAGAAAGAAAGAATAGATAAGGAAAGAAAAATATATGAAAAAACAGACACTATCTACAATTTATTAAAATTATATAAAACTGGCACTTAAAACAGACTTATGTTCTAAACATACGGGCAACTGGGATGAAATTTCTTAACAACACATTCACCTTTTGAACATGTGATTAAATAGGGGAAATGTTTTTTAAAACTGTCATTACATACACATTCATGGTCTTAACATATTTGGTAAATGGGTGAAAATGATTTTTTCAATAAGGCTTTCTTTACAAACACATTCAAGGGCTGAACACATGTGAGCTTAGATGAAAATGACTTCTTTATTAAGAAACTTCACTGATAAAAAATTAATGGTCTGACACCATTAACTGGGTAAAAATCATCATTTCTTTATAAACAATACATACTGTGAGCAAAACTCACAAACGATACCCTTGCTTCCCATGGATTATCTGCCCTTGGAATGAGCGGAGATGAATTTCCATCCCATATCTACACATTGTGTCTAATGTTCATGTGAAGTTTCTTTGAATCCATTTGATGGTTTAGGAGGAGATGCACTTACAAGGTATGTGGACAAATGGACAGACAGACAGTGTGATTCCTATATACTTTGTTTGATGGGATATAAAAATTTGGCATTTACAACATACATGTGTACATGATCCACACATGTGGTAAGATACTTTCTTTTTGTTAACCAGGCACATGTAAAGTTTGAAAATGTGTTCATAGGTGACAATGACAACATTATATCTGTAGTTCCACACTGTATATTTCAATTAAGTAATATTTACACTGACTTCATCTTAAAAGTAAACAGTTGAATTAATAAAAGCCATTCCAATATAAATAGAGTTTTACATCACAAGTGAAACATTGGGATAACAACAGTCTTTGTTTACTGTTCACATATTTTCTGTCTGAAACATGAAAATGAGTTAAAATCTGCTGTCTTAGCATATGAATGGTAAAAAACAACCAAATCCATTTTTAAAAAAATGCATTTTGTTCAATAACAATACAAAAATAACAACTCTGGTGTTTTGAGCTTAAAAAATAACATTTAAGGGCCTTAAAAATACCAAATACATGTAAATCTTTCAAATCCTTTACAGTAATGCCTATCTTTTATCAAGTAAGCATATTAAAGTAAAAGCTGTCAGATGCAAAAATATGCTCCAATTAAAAAATAACAAAAACTACATAACAATGATAATATACATATAATTTACAATGACTCTGAATAGAAAATTATCTGAAAATCTTTAATCAACCAGAGGCAAAGCTAGATCACCTGGAACTCTCAAATTTTGAAATGAATATATTTCTACAAAATTTCATTTTCAGCAGAGATAGACCCTCAAACCAAGACTTTCCATGGCAACCCTGTATGAAGTCTAACAACCATATAAATGTATATAAAAGGACCTTCCATAAACGCTTCATGCCATATTCTATCTATTTGATTTACCTGGTTACCAAAAAAATTCAATGATCATTCAAAAACAAGAAAATTCTGTAGAAGCCATGTTTATTCCTCATAAGGCTTAAATGTGTAAAGTTCATAAATCACCTTCAAAAGAAAGCATGTTTTGGTTTTTTTTTTAATCAGCCAATTAGACAAAGGAGTTTCTCATGGCAGCCATGTATGTTTACCAATTAGGATGATTTTATTTTTTTTTTCAAAAGTACCTTCCTAAGATCCCGCACATGAAGTTTCAGTTCAATAGGCTTCTGGGGAAAATATATATTTAAAATAAGCCAATCAGAAAAAACTTTCCTATGGCAGTCTGACAACAACAAATGCGTTATTTTGAAAAGAACATCTCGAATGTTTTCATTGACTAAACAGGATCAGAAACAAAGATTATTTTTTAAATCAGCTGAAAAGACTTTCTAATTTTAAACAGAATATATTCGGGGAAAATGCCAATCTCATGTCAAGAAAAGGAAATACAAATTTTTCCACTAGAGAAAAAAATGTTTGTTTATACAGTTGGTAATACAAAAACATTTCAGAAGAAGTCACAATACATTCTGTGTTGTTATATTGACTAATATATCAGCTGCACATTTTCCTGTTTTTTGTAGTACATGACATGTTGTGCTATTAATCAATATCTCAGCTGTAAATCTTCCCTGTTTAGCTTTGGTCGTTTTCTGTAGGAGTCAGCATAATGTCCTCCAATTCCTTGAGAATGTTGACCAATGAAATCTCCCTCAGGGCTCGGCTCAGGGGGAGGTAATAGATGACTATAACTTCTTTTTCGTCCTATTGGAGTCTTCTGCAAATAACATTATTTATTTTTTACACATGCAATTACCCTAATACCTAGTCATATATTATTATACAAAAAAGCTTCATACAAAGACTTCACTTAATCTTTAACACATGATATCAAACCACAAACCATATTACACAACCCAACATTAATTGTTATTTACCAAAGTTATGTACTACGCCAGTAATCGTCAATTAACATAAAGTTCACTTAACTGCAAATATAAATTTATAATTTTCATATAACAATATCTGTTGATTAATTTATTGATTGAAAGTACCATTATCTCCAGATGCAAATATTTCAAGAATATTCATTCAATATCATTGGGTGGTAATAAATGAACCAGGTTAGTACAAAACCAACACAATGAGCAGGACTAACTCAGTATGGCAACATTCCACAGGACAACATGTCACCTTATTCAGACACATTATTGAGACTTTTGGCAGACCAGTCATTGCTCTAACTCCTAAAAGCTGCCTGCTTAGTGGTGAAGCAGCAAATACCAATTAAAATATCCCTGATTTGATAAAGGCTGGGATTGAACCAACAACCTTTAACACTATTAGCAGAATAACCATTACACAACTGAGGTCTTTTTCGATATAGAATTATTTACAGATTGTGTATACTTACTATTAGGCCATCATCTATAAGACTAACTGGAGTGGAATGGCCTCCCGTCATGTAGCCTCCATCTGAATACAGAGAATCATTGGATCTGATTGATTGTTCATAGACTGAGGACTGATCAGTGAATGAATCAGAGTAATCACTAATTGAACTAGCCTGTGATCTACTCCTCTTTGGCTCATAATGGGGGTTAAATTTCGACAGTAAAGGAGGAAGCATGCTGTTCTCTGATATGGACTGGTCAATAAAATTGTTAAACTTCCTACCAACCTGTGAAAGAGTAAAAACAGGCATGCATTTAATAATAAATAAAACTTATCTTTACATGTACAGTTAACAGAACACCCTTTGGACTAAACAACATGGCAAGCTTAGACAGTTAATCAGTTTACTCAGGTTTTATAATTTGACATGAAGTGGGAAATTTAGTTCAGATTGGAGGTTAATTATTAAAACAAAACATTTCCAGAACATATGATAAAATAGAAAATAGAAAAATAAATACAAGAAACCCATATTTCATTAACGACAATTTGTTGACATGTTCTGCTGCCATCATATGTGAAGTTCAACTATCATGACCATCCATTTCAGCAATGACCTTTTTTTAAAAGAAAAACCCTGCCTTGATTATTATCCCCACACTTTTGAATGAAAGTTTGGGGATATTGTCGTTACCCCTGTCTATCCGTCTGTCCGTCACACTTTCTTGTGACGTGAACTCCTCCTACATTTTTGAAGGTAGGCTTTTAATTTTATTATGGAATGGTTGCATATAGCTTGTAGATGCGCATGAAAGTTTCTCAATTTTGAAATTGTTCCAAATGCAAACAAGAGGCCCAAAAGGGTCAAATATTCTAAGAAACTTTTGTGACGTCAACTCCTCCTACATTTTTGAAGGCAGGCTTTTGATTTTATTATAGAATGGTTGCATATAGCATGTAGATGCGCGTGAAGGTTTCGGAGTTTGGAAATATTTCCAAATGTAAACAAGAGGCCCATAAGGGTTAAGTGAGTTTTTGTTTCATA
>JAULBM010299106.1:0-14979 GCA_032357055.1 Geukensia granosissima | reverse complement strand
CAAATTTAAATGACAATATGTATACACAACTCCAGGTAAATATGTGTCATTGTTGACAAAATATCATCAGCTGTTTCCTACTTCCGGTTTGGATAGCATCTTTGTTTAATCACAAACTCAGCTTAAATGCAAAATTTTCTCTGACAAATAGGCTTTGCAACTAAGCGAAATCCACTGTAATAATTTGTTCTGTTGTTTCTTATATATAGGACTGTAGAATTCCTGCTTACTTTACTGACTATTGTGAATACAGTGCAGAGCTGGCCAGAATGGTATTACTAGAGTCATATGAAATTCATACATCAGAGGTGACAGTAAATCCATTCAGGAGTCCTGTCAGAAAACTGTGTGATGAACATGATCTGCCATGGTTCTCCAATGCTTTTATGTTCCATTTAAAATACACATAGGATTTATTATTGTATTAGAGTTATGTTTCTTCTTTTATCAAGGAACACAAGATTTAATTGTCACTATTTTAGATTAGAATAATCTGGATAATTTGTCTTAAAAAAAAAATTCAGCACATTGATATTATATCAGTAAATAAATAAGAACAACTGTTTGTTGGACCTTATCAACAGCAGTGCCATCTGTGGTATCAATATCTGTATAGCTGTAAATGTCAACTTTTTCAAAATCAAATAATTGTGTGTTCTGACCTTATTTATATAAATTGTATAATCTCTTGTGACTTCTTCACTGTGCATTTTGATTTTATTTTGCTAACGTGAGCTTAAAACCAACAAGCTAGTTTTGCATGTTGCATGCTTCTGTCCAAATTGTTTAGTTGTCATTATATAAAATATGCTAAAATTTAAATACATGTATTGACTTGTGTCCCTATTTGCTGCTGATGAAGAGCTTGTTGAATGGAATTGTATTTCATCATTTCTGGATGTCTATTGGACATCTAATTTTTTATATGACTGCAAAATTTTGTGGTCGTATTATGGTATGATGCTGTTGTCGTGGGCATTAGACGTCTGAAGACAGGTTGGTTTCCGCACAAGAACTTTTATTCCAGTCAACCAATCCTCTTAATATTTAAGGACATTGATAATTAGTTCTAAATAAAGGTTGGTATTGATTTTGGGGGATCTAGCCCCACCCCTTTTTTGGTTAGGGGTCAAAAGGGGTTTTTCTTTTATATGAATGCAATCTCTTTTTCTTGTCCAATTTTGATGGGTTTTTTTTTTATATTTCCCATGAAAAAGTCAACATAATAGGCCACAAGCATCATGACCTATCTCTTACTATTATTGAGATACGAGGCACGTCCTAATTTCTGAAACTTTCTTATTTCTCATCCAATTTTGATGGGTTTTTTGCAAAAGGTTCCTTATGAAAAATGCAATAAAAGTTCCTCCGAGCATTTTTTTTTGTAAAATGTACTTTTTTTTTAAAAAGGGGGTCAAAGGGTAAAAAAAAAAGGGGATTTTGCAGGGATGTGGAATTTTTATTTTTCATCCGATTTTGATGGGGTTTTTTGCATTTGATTCCTCATAAAAAATGCAATAAAAGTTTCGCCAAGCATTTGATTGTAGCTTTTCCGGATTTTTATATAAAAGGGTTAAAGGGTTAAAAAAATGTGATTTTGCAGAAGATGAGAGATTTTTATTTTTCATCCGATTTTGATGGGTTTTTTTTCATTTGATTTCTCTCAATGAGAGCTTTCAGTGGTATGTCAACAGATTTTCTCTATCTTTTAAAGTTTTTTAGTTAAAAGGGGTCAAAGTAGTGGGGGGGAGGGGAATTCAATTTCGTATAATATGAAAAATTTAAATTGTTAATACGATTTTGATGGTTTTTTTTCCATTTGATTCCTTATGAAAAATTAACTAAGTGACACCAGTTTTGAGGATAATATGAGTCAAAATGATCTTTTATCTAGTCATATCACTATGTCCAGCATTTTACTGTGTCCAGCACTTTAGTGTCCAGCTCTTTACTGTGTCCAACACATTACTGTGTCCAGTTTATTATTGTGTCCAACAAAATACTGTGTCCACATTTACCCAAAGGTTCATTTGTCCACCTTTCACATGTCAACATGCTGCAGTCGTATCATGCTGCCCTTGCGAAGCACCTTTGTTGACTACCAGATAACAGTTTATCATAAAAAGCGCTTTGTATGCAAATGAATTTATCACAGATTTGACAGAAATGAGGAATGGTTACTTTTTTGTCAGCATTACCTTTCAATTTAATGAAATAAATGCTTTTTAGCTCACCTGACTGAAAGGGTCATGTGAGCATTGCCATCACTTTGTGTTAGTGGTCCATCTGTCTGTTTGTCTACAATTTACATCTTTATCTTTTCTTCTGAAATCACTTGGCCAATTTAGACCAAACTTAACAGGGGTGTTTATTAGATGGTCCTCTACAAAATTCATGTTTGTTTTCCCATCAGAAAAACATTACCACCATGGACAGATAATGATTTCTGATTGTCAGAACTTTAAAGTTCTTCTTGCCAGAAACTACCTAGTGATTGAATTGATGTGTTCTAAAAGGGTCCTCTACCATTTTAGTTTTTCCTGTCTATTGCAAATCATAGGAGGCCACCACAGCCGGACTTAGTTTAACATTTGACCCTATTGGAAACTTTTTCTTGTCAGAAACTATCAAGCTAATTGAAATGATATATGGTGTTATATATCTTTCTATGGACCTCTAAAACAGGTATGTTTTTTTTTGTATTAGTCGAATATAAAAGATGGCTGCCACAGCCAGATATGGTTTAACATTGGACCCTGAAGTAAATGTTAAAATTTGTTCTTTTCTGAAACTACTAAGCAGATTGATATGATATGTTTTGAAAATGTTTCTTGAATGGTCCTCTGCAGGATTTATGTTTTTTGTGCTGATAGGATATTCAAGATGGCCACCAAAGCCAGACTGGTTTTAACATTGAACCCCATGGGAATTTATCCCAATATCTTCTTGACTAGACTGGTTGAAATAGTTTGTTGTGTTAATGATCCTTGAATTATTTTCTACAAAAGTTTTATCTGGCAATCAGATAGAAAGGACAGCTTCAACTTCTGTACTGTCAGAGGTCTAGCAATTGGACCCTTTGGGAAATTTGTTGAAATATTTTCTTGCCTGAGAGTACTGATCTGCTTAAAATGCTTCCTGTCGGAAACTATAGAGTTTATGGAATTCATTTTATGAGGGAAATAATCATTGTGTGGTCCTCTACTATATTTTATAATGATTCGAAATTCAATATGCATAACCAGCAAAAATTACCTAATTTTATTTCGAGTAGAAGTTTGTCCTGTCAAGATTTAAAGGTGTTATAATAATCAAATCTATAAAAAAATATATATATTTTTGAAAGGCTTATCTTCTCTTCTTTACAATGATATAAAAATATTTTGACAGACATGTAATTTTGTGGTTTTATTCAACATAAAAGTTGACTTTGTTGATTTTTCTTGGAAAAATAAAACATACCTCGTAGTCTGTCCTGTCAAGTTTTCAATATGAAAAATTATAAATTTTTAATCAAAAACCTGATTTTTATATTTAATAAAGCATATTCTTTCAAATGAAATAAAATATATTTGACAGACATTGATTTTGATGACTTTAATCATCATTTTGTTTGGGCGAGTAGATAAAATAAAGTCAAAATTTTAACATAAACTATACTTTATTTTTTCGACAATTATCTCTTCTTTCCAATGGCGTTAACAGATTGGAGATATCTTATTCCTTTAAAAAGTAATGCCCGATAATGTATCGAAAATACCTGTCCTGTTTTTACCTCGTCCTGTTTTTAGACCTTCCCTCGAGTAATTTACGTCGGAAAAAAAAACAACTTTAAAATCAAACACTCCCTGAAAATCAGTGTCCCTACAATGCACTGTCAAATTTACTTGATACTCATTATATTCCCTTTTTATAAAAGCATCTTGCAAGTGCAGCACAACAAAATTATCTGTTTTCTTTATGACTACACTGGCTTCCTAAAGATTAAAATCTTATGGAATACTACCATAAAATATACTAAGTCACTTGTGTTATATATTTTTGGAGAATCACAAATTCTGCTTTAGGCTTAAATAACCTTAATTCCATTGATAACAAAGTAACCTCTGAATTTTCCATAAATTTATGAACGCTCCCACACAACGTTTTAAAAATCTGTCTAATGGAACATTGATAAATCTGTTGTGCAAAAAGTGGAAAAACGCTTCTCCTGAACATTCGCAAATATAATGAAACTATTGAATTTTCTGCTTGCATTTCGGCAAAACTTCATTTCGTCTAATCAGGGACGTATATATCTCTATATACGTCCCTGGTCTAATCCTCTGCTTCCACATGTGCGCCTGTAGTGGCTGATCATTTTTTTTTCAAAACTTCCAGCAGGAACAAAAATAAGGAAAGAACTGATCGGTAACTATGTTTGATTACAACTATAAATGATGTTATTCCACTGTAATAATATTGAAGATACAATGACGTTATCTGATTGGTCGAGAGAGTACCTCCTGGCATTGAATAAAACATTGTGTCTCCCTCTCAACATCGTGTCCACGATCATATCATATTCCCCCATGACTCATTATCAAACGTTGTGCAATTGGTAGAAAAGCTTCATTAATGGTGTGATCTTTGTTAAGAGGAATATGAAAATTTCCATTTCTGTTTTCAGAAATTAGATATAGTGGAATAAATCATTAATTTCCCTTGCAGAAGTGAAATATGAAAATTTGTTCACTCTCAAAAAGCCATGTTTCCCTCGGGCTTGCTTTCTTCGGGTAAACAAACTTTCATAATTCACTTCGGCAAGGGAAATAAAAGTTAAATGTTATAACAGAAAAAGAAGATGTGGTATTATTGTTTATGAGTAAGCCATCCAAAACATACGTACAAAATGTATGACAAACACGGCCTTCAATAACGGACATGTATCCACATCGTAAAGACCCCAAATAAAATAAAACAAGTAAAAAAAATAACAACAACAAAAACAAAAAAACAAAAAACAACGACACCCAATGGAATACAGTTTACTTGCTTGGAGAGGCAGATAAAGCATGTGGTGAAGATAAACAAGTTTGTGAGCGCTCAACTTCCCAAACCTGGATCAGTGGTGTGAAAAAACGAAGTTCTGGAATGTATTTTGGAGAGGTACATGTATTTTACATCAATCCAACATTGTTATTTGTATAGTTTCCTTATTGTTATCTATATGCGTTCGTTACTTCATAAACTGTATATATATGTATTTTATTTGGTCCATGAATATAACTAGAAATTCAGAAAGCTTGACTGATCTTCCCATTTATGGCCGCTAGCGTGCCTGTTGAAGATTAAACAAGAAAAGCGCTTTACATGCAGTTAAATTTATAGCGTTAGAATATTAGTTCTAATGTATATAAGATGTGGACTTTGTCTTTCTGACATTTTTTCCATATTCTTTCTTTTAAATAACACCAGTTCCCTATATTTCCTATAAGCGTATCTTTTTTAATAACCCTTTCATCTGCAAAAAATCCTGATCACTGTTGCAACAAATGTTAGCCCTTTGTATAGTAGTCTGTATTACGAAATCGTTTGACACTCGAAGCAAATATCAATTGGCTTAGTTAAACAATCAACAATACTATCAAAAACGGAAATGTATCCTAAATTTGCATATACTTCAAAAATAAAAAGTTTGGAAAGTTCCAATTTAAATCTAAGCATCGATTTGGTTTATTTAAAATGTTTTAAAAGAATTTCACATATTTTGCAAAAATGTTGAATTCTATTGTTCAAGGTATGAAAAGTCCATTAGGTTAGAGGTAAAAATCAGAGCAGAGAAAATTGATGAGACTTTGGGATTATATTCAAATTTGCAATATCTTTAATTTCCATGCTCAGATTTTTCCCCAGACAAATATGAAGTGTTTTAGGGCTATTTGACCTTTCATGACCTCATTCCATATGTGGTAGTAATCCTGACTGTTAAAGTAATAACATGTATTTTGCACAATAATTGTGGTCTGTAGTTGCTTTTAAAATATTTGAAAGTTCCTGAAGTGTGCAATGAGTTTGCTGTCGAACACGCTTATTATGATTGTTGTCGTTTAAAATGAGATCTACGATTTCTTGTTCTTGTTTTAACAATATCCATGAGTCAATGGAAGAAATTTTAGCTATATTACTTTAGCCCATTGTCATCATTAAGGCGAAGTGAATAAGCTGTCTATAGTTTTTTTAAAATCCAGTCCAATTTATCAACGTAATATAAATTTCAAACTGTTTATATGACTGTCTGCGTTGTCTTCCAATAAAATCGATAGATTGGTCTGTTAAAATGTAATAATTAAACATTTGTTTTTTTAATGTTTTTGAAAGCGATTAAAATGTTCGCTTGTACTTTTGAAAAGTGGTCGATAAGTTTGTCCTGCAGTTTGGTTTCGTTCAAGTTGGAGAAATATAACATATTTTTCAAAAAAAAAAAAAAAAAATCATATTGAAAAGTAAGTAAAATAATTCTACAGTTCACAAAAAATTACCAGTATTATAATTCGACAGTTGAGTAAAAGTATTCTTTTTTTGGTATTTACGTGCATTTTCGAAAACCAAACAGACCCTTGTTGCACAGACTTGCCTTAAAACAATTATTGTTAAGGACGAGGGTCGTTAAGGCCCATTTTTACCAAAGAATTTGGATAAAAATGAAAATTGGCTTATATCTATTATTTTATAATTATTGTATTGAATAATTTCTATAAAATGGAAATCCAACATAATTTTTATTTAATTAGTTCTACAAAGGTCACATGACACATAGAAAATGCTTTTAATGTGAAAATACTAAGAAATTAATTAATTTGATTTTATTTTGTCGATTTAAATGTATCTCGCACAAAAACATCACAACCAAACTTTGCACATTTAAAGAACTATCAAGTACAAAAGTTATGTTAAAATATCTTCGTGATGTTTTTGTGCGATCGTATCTATTTTGAACAAACCGCCTCCAAAAATTGAGTTTTTTTTACCGAAAATGTTTAATTCTTGACAAAATTTTCATTTTGTCAAATGACGAAAAGTATACAAGAAAAAGTAATGAATTATTAAAAGACGAGCATTTTCACAACAACTTATTATTGTGTCGCAAAATCTGAAATTTAGACCAAATATGGGGCTTAACGTACCTACTCCTTTAGATGAGAAGATTGCAGATTGAAGGTCTGGTGCGAGTACCATTTAAAATACTATATAGGTTAAAAGTTGTTCGGTGCACAGTTTGTATATACGTGAATTTTTACTCTGGGAAAGCTGGAGTGACACTGCTGATGAATAAAAAGTTGGCTATTGGGAATTCAGTATCATCAGTTTTTGATGTACCTTTCCTCATTGTTTAATTTTAGGTCAAGGTGAGTGTATGAGGTAAGACTTAACAGTGTCTTTAATGTCTGGTTATTGGTAAATTGGGTAAAGATAATCACTATAATTGAATGAATATCAATGAAATAACATCTATGTAACGGAAATTAAAGTAAGCAACTTGTCATTTCTCCGCATTTGCCCTTGAAGAATACAAGCCCCAATACATAAAAACAAGCTACCAAGAAAAGAGCATTACAACCACTAATCGGAATGCCAATCTTCTGCTGAAAAAAAAATGTTTTCAATAAGTCTAAGTTTTCTGTCTTCTTCTGTTTGTTTGTCCTATTGGTCTTGTATTGAGTTGATCAAGTTTTGCCTGTTTCCACCGACAATATATTTGAAATGTCTTTCTCCGTTCCATTTTTAGAAAATAACCATGAGTTAGGTAATTTGATTTTAGAGGGAGGTATAATATGTTAGGAAAATTTTACCCCAATACCTGAACTCTAGCAAGGGACTAAACTTAGCAAATTCAAGAAATTCACCCACTCGCTTCTTGAGCTCGTATAACACAAAGCATGGCGTTTTGTCTATATTAACCCCGGATCACTGTTGAAATCGAACGGTATCTTACCTTTCTATATGCGTTTCTTTGTTCCAGTGTAACGGCTAGACACATGTTCGTTTAGATAGGACAATTGCTGGTAATTTATAGAAAGTCGTTTTTCTATATGGGCACAGACGTAAACTATCCCCCCAAATAAAAAAAATTAAAAAAAACCCAAACATTAAACATATGTTTTTTCTGTAATCAAATATAAATTAACACTATTCTTACAACTCTATCTTGAAAAAAAGATCCCATTTTACTGGATTATCGAGTTTTGTCACAGTCCTGTTTGCATTCAGCATCATTACCACATTAGTCTAGATAAATTAAATTACAAGGAATAAGATTTTCCACCTTTTTCATTATATGGACTTGTCGTCGAACAAAATGTGGTAAAGCGGGATTTAATTTCAATCTAGAGAAGAAATAGTGTTTGAACAAGTGAAAAGGAAATTTTAATAAGAGTTTTAAAGCTTCTTAGGTATTTAACCACCTTTCATTGAATAAGAAACTGTACATAGGAGAACATAAAATACGCGATTTTGTCTTTATCGGATAAGTCCAGTGTTATAATACCCATGTTAGAGATCAAAAGTGCATAGGTTTAAGAGAGAAGACAATTTTAATACAAAATAAAAGATAAAACGGTAACAAAAGGAACAAAGGCTTGGAATCCACGAACCTTTTACAAAACAGGAGCAGAATCAGGTGCTCCTGCGGGTAGGCACCCCTGTCTTGCGCATAACACCATTCTTGGAATCTTTGAAAGTCAATCCGAGAAGATGTCAATTTTTGTTTTGTTACCAGTAACAAGGCCATAACTAGTTGAGATCCACTATACTATATGGATCAACCAATTCATGATGGCGACCATAAAATTGATGGAGCGACGATTTCATCCTTGATTGGATGTATGCTTGGTGTAATAATTTATGGGACACTGTGTGGAGACGAAGACAAAACCTTACGACAAACATGACAATGTCACATTTCCGGTAGTCACTCCCCATTCATAAGTAGAAACGCAATCAACATCTTTTCTGTATTGTGAACAGCATTTTCTTTTTTAAGCTGTTGTCCTTCGTTCAATAAGCAAAGCAGTAAATGCTGCAACGCACGTTCCCATTGAACTGTCCATACCATTGACATTGTTTATTCGTTGTAACAATATTATTTTTTACTAATTAAATGAGAAAATTGTTTTAAAATTGAAAAACAAGTACATGACGCAGTAAAATGTTGTATTTGTGAAATTTTATCCAGTAGTCGCATTCTAGGAATGCCAAAATTCCCAAACCGTCGCAATCTACTAATGACGATTTTATATTTACTATGGTGGGAAAAAAAATCAAATTTAGGTTCAACAGTGAGCGTTCATAGATTTTGTCTGAAGTTTTGGACTGTATACTCGCTTAGAGATTTGACGATATAGATGATATCATTAAAGACAAAACTGAGCAGTTTGTGCAGAATAATAAACTGATTAAGATAATAGATCGCCATGGGTAGGAAGTTGTCATTGATGAGAGGTCGTCAAGGAATACACAATTCATCCCTTGGCTGACGATAATGACGATGCAGCAAAGCTGCGTCCCACATTAACAGGACCACGAGAATACGGTCGAAACCCTATGACAGACCCCCTCAAAGTTTTCCAGGCATCCGATCTCCAGGACGCACTAGCACGTTTCCTCCCTAACAGTATATCCAATCGAGTCAACAGCAGATTTATTAACCACGGTTAGTTTCGAGTGTCATCTACCATGACACTTTGCCAGACAGTTTCCCTACAAAAACAGAAGATGCCCCGAAAAAGCCACCCAGTGCCACAGTCACGGGACCTGTTGATTCTATAAACCAAGAACATTTAAAGTTAAGTACGATTTAGATAATTATTTCGATTTATATGAAATATACGAGCTTAGACATGGCATTTTTTCTGTTAAAGCAAATTTTAGAAAAAAATTGAATTATATAGAAAATACCTTTAAAGGGAAATTCTATTATTTTTAATGTTAATAAGGAAATTTACACAATAAACTGATGGGTTATTCTTCCGAACAACGTCTCTGCCAAAAACATGGCGTTTTTTTCAAACGCAATTAAAGATTTGTATAGGTGAACTATCGAATAGACCTTTTGCGTAAATCCACACTATCAGTGGATTTTACAGGTAAATAAGGGTAACTTTTCGATTTTAGATTTGAGACATGTTAAAAACTGTATTTTTAAGCAAAAATTTATATCTGAAGGTTCATCAAAAGCGTTATGTTATGCATAACCCGGGTATAAACTAAAATCGGGATATCATCACGTTGACATTAATTCACAACTTCAACGGTATATAAGGTTTACCTGGACAGAAAAGGGCGTGTTATTCCTTTTTCCATTTGGTTTAAGTTCTGCATCATATTTATTTACAAAATCAATCAGACAGTTAGTTACCCTTCCAGAGCACCTGATCCCACTCCTGTTTTGTAAAGGAGTTCGTGGATTCCAAGCATAGTTTGTTTTAAATTTGTCTTGTCTCTTTGGACAATGCACTTTTGATCTCTCGCATGGGTATTCTACACTGGACCTAAATACTGGAGATCTATATGAGTTTCCCCATAATCATGTATTTAGATGATGATTTTGTTGTCACTATCCCGCAGAGTGGTAAAATCCATCTTATGTTTTGAGGAAAGATTAAAAATCGACAGGTTTTGTAGTTAATGAGGATAAAAGTATCTGGAATCCAGTTTCAAGAATAGAAGAGCTCAGAGAATGGTTAGGTTTTATTTTTAATTTGGATTTGTGTTATATAGAAATTCCTCCTCGGAGAATTGATAATCATAAAAGTAGTTTGAATTCGTTTTTAAATTATCTTCATTTAGTAACAACCAGAAATAGCATCTATCATTGGTCAAATTAAATCTACGTCGTTTGTTCTGGGTAATGTGTGTAAAGTTATGACCGGAAACCTACACAAACAAAGTTTTAAATACGTTTTGTTAGAACAAATAAGTTGTGCTTGCAAGAGCGGATTACATAGGTTGCCCGCGTTTCCCTTTGAAATGTAAAAATGATGAAAAGGGAATAGTTTGGTCTTAATCTCCATTAGAAATGGAGAAAAATGATGAATCAAGGGGTCCACAAAAAGTGCCCCCCCCCTCTTTTCGAAAAGTCGGGATCCGCCTCTGGCTTGATCAGGGATAAATTGACGGTTCAATTCTTGCCAATACACTGAAAGGTTGAACGTATTGTTTATACAGTCGGAAATGAATTTGCAGCCGCTTGTGTTTTGTTACAATCAAAAGTTACAATCAAAAAATGAAGTTGTACATGTTATGTTTAACGAGGATGAAAATAAGAATCTATGGGTATTATAGAGAATTAATAGCAGTAGATTTTGTTCTAAACGTCTAAAAGTTGCATTTAAGTTGTATGTTTGTTAAATTGAATTCCGATAACCAAACCGTTGTTCGTATTATTAATGTTAGAAGTATGAAACCATATCTTCAGAGAATAGCCTTTTTCAATTATTAAACATTGTTTCAAATTCTGAAATAACCTTGATATATCATGGGTACCTGGAATATTTAATATAGAGGCATATTTTATGTAAAACGTTTGATTTTGACAATTGGACAGTCAATAACTGTATATATAATTTTTTTTTTTATAAAAATGGGACCCTTCCACTTTTGATCGTTTTACTGAACACAAAAACCTAAAGGTACTGAAGTTTAATTCTTAATTTTGACACTGCTGGGGTAAAAGCCTTTGCATATGATTGGCCAAAATAATTGGCTAGTTCCACCAGTACACGCCATCGCAAATGTGATTAACCATATGTAAAAATACAAATGTTTTGGGACATTAGTTGTCCCCACTGGTCACCGGAGTGGACTCCAGGGCTCGACCCTCAGAGCCCTGACCCAGCGCGATCCCAAGGTGGCGGATAGGGAGAGTCCTCTCATTGGGGCTGCCAGGATAAAGTAACAGAAAGTCTGGCAGTGGATGACGTTTGTGGAGAATGCCATGCTCTCAGCACGTATAGGAGTCCTTTTGAAGATTTCGAAAAAAAGAGTAGGTGCTACAAAAGGCTTATGTTTCCGATTCTACCCATTCCTCCTATTTTCAAATTCAGTCAAAGGGCGTCGCCTTGTTGTGTCCCTCAACCCACCCCTCATTCGTGATTCTTGATAATTTTGAACTTGTTTCGTACTGAAAATGCATGAAAAATTTGCCACTGGACGTTATGCAACCAACGACCAACTGTTTGTCCCCAAGTTGACTTTGGCTTTGGTTTGGCGGTATATTATTGATAGATATTGTGCATATAAATTGTTTATCAAAGATACTGCAGTCAACACGAAGAAAGTATGTTTGCTTCTTCGCCTTTTAAAAGTAATGTTAAGGTTTGAAAGTAGATTGTAGAGATCGCTATAGTATTCACTGAATATACTTCAGAGTTGTCATTTTGGTTACTGACATATTGGATATATAAATTAAATAAATGGTATCATTTTACGAATAATGAAACGTATTGAAGACAGGTATACAAGTTTAGGTGTATGATCGGAAAGGTAGCGTCACCGTGACTTATGATACGATATAATAATATTAAAAATGGTGTGTGTAATTTCGGTGAATGACGTTCAACATGTTTTTTTTATTTGGTGTTTGGTTGTAAAGGTATTTTAATTCAAATTGTTAATTTTTGTAGGCTTTGTGCAGTCATGGAACGTGGTTGATTGATTGATTGTTGTTTAACGTCCAGTGGCAAATACTTCATGCATATTCAGGACGAATATAAGTTAAACAATAAATCAATATGTAGAATGTGAGCAAGGGACTGGTAAGGGAGGGACTTTTAGACTGCCACTGGAAAAATTGCGGGTTGGATTAAGCCTTGTAACTGGCAACTCAAAATGAGCTGTTACAAGGGGTCTTTAACGTGCTTAAGAGGTGGCATTTCCTAAACACGGAGACGTCTTTAACGTCTCCCTTTTGACGGATTGTGAATTTATACATCCCCCACAATCAGGGACGCCCCTTTTAGAGGACTAGTGCCTCCAGGTCGGAGATACCTGGTGCCTATTCTTTCCCCGGCACAACCTTTGAGAAGGGGAGTTCGAGTTTTTATACATCCCGGTCGAACTAACGGACGCCCCTTTAGCAGGGGTTCTACCTGCAGGCGGATAAACCGAACGACCTTTTTCTATACCCCGACCGTCCTGTGGGGGACTATAAATAGACGAAATAAATATTATTTGTAAAAGAAAAAGTGTGTAAATATTCATGACACAAAATCTCATATATGTATATATAAGTAATTCCAATTAAAGGAACAGCGCTTTGATTGGTGTTCTTTATCTCAAAGTCACAGTAAGGCCTTCAACACGGAGTGAAAACTCGCACCTCACTGTAAGTTCAAGACGGCCCCTCGCACCGATTTGAGTGGAATACTTTGCTAGATGTCGACGACACTACATCTGTCCGTTGAAGCACACAAATACGGGGTAAGGTCAACAAATTACAGATACATGTATACACAGGCAAAGAAATCTAACAAAATCTGTCACATGTTGCCGACAGTAATATATGTTAGTTACAATTCCTATGACCCTAAACGTTTCAGAAATGGAATAATATTATAAGAATTATGAAAAAATATCCAAGTTGCAAAATTGCCCTTTTGACAAACTTGTCTATTCAATCAACGAGTAAACTAAGATAGGTAACACTTTCTTAACATTACTCAGATTTTGCGGTACAAACTGTTGAACTGAATAGAAATGTACAGACTTGTACTCCAGATCCATGTTACCAGTCATATCAAGCTTGTCTAACAAGAAAGGCTCGCATCAACTCTATTAAGTACAAAATATTGGTTTTATTAATATTCAAAGGTGGAACACAAACGATTATATTGATTTATTGATTGTTGCCTAACGCCCAGTGGCAATTTCATGCAGATTCGGAAAATCATTAAATACCAGTTATCAAACAAAAATCATGACAAGGATGGACTTGGCCTGTGAAGTTCCTAGCTGTTTATGTAGAGATGAGATTAGCCTGAGCAACTTTCCACCTACGAACTGTTTCATGTGAATATTCAACGTACTGAGAAAGTGGAAATCTCCCACACTATAGGCACAGCGGTAATGTTTCCGCCCGAGACGAGGTAAAATTAATACACACCGCCCAACCAATGGTTTCCGTTTAGTCGGGGCACCCTGCCCTTGGCGGCGAAACCGAGTAGCTTATTTCTTAACCCCGGATACTCTCTGGATAGGCGAGACTTAATACATCTTGCCTAACAACTGGTTGGTCCTTAAGCATCTGTTTAACCAACAGGCGGATAAACCGAACGGCCAGTCTCTGTACCTCGGCAACCAGCAGGCGGGTAAACCGAACGGCCGGTCTCTGTACCTCGGCAACCACCGAGGCCATCCGAAATAGGGTCCAACTACTAACCACTTCTCAAATACTGCTCTAGATGAGATTGCTTATTTAGAAGTGGACATCATATTATTATACTGTTTTTATATATAAACTGAAAAGGGGGATGTATCCACAGGGTAGCAGGCAACACTGTTTAACTGTATTGATTACTGCCACTTAAACGGACGCACATTATAAGAGGCACATGCTTAGTTGCCTTGCGCTTCCAACAAAACATTGAAGGTTTAGGGATAATTTGCCATTTTTATGGATCAGATTATTTCTTGTTTCTTAAACAGGTGTATGCTTATTTTATTGAAGAATATAGAATGTTTATTATTTTATTATTTTGGAAAACGCGTAGAATATCTGTATACATGACCAAATACACGTAAAATCATAGTGGTACATGTACAAATTTATCGGTGCATTTCAGTGTAAAAGTTTACAATTTGTTGATTAAGAGTATATCATATAATATTGTATTTTATACCCCCACTCACCGAGTGGGTGGTATATTGGAATACCCTTGTCCGTCCGTCCTTCCGTCCGTCCGTCCGTCCGTCCGTCCGTCCATCCGTCTGTCCGAAACTTTC